>JANHGB010026131.1:0-30269 GCA_026283785.1 Coracopsis vasa
TTGAGTATGCAATGGACGCAACAACATATCTTGACGGCATAGATGTAGGGGAGAATGTTGCAATTATCGGCGGCGGCTGGATTGGCCTAGAGGTCGCATCGGCGGCACGCGGGGCAGGTACCGCGGTTACAGTTCTGGAAGGCGCAAAGCTTCCGCTGCTGCGGATCCTCGGCGACACGGTCGCGCAGGTCTTCGCCGACTTGCACACCTCCAATGACGTCGATCTGCGCACGGAAGTAAAAGTCCAAGACATTATGACCGAAGGTGGCCGCGCTGTGGGAGTTCGTCTTGAAGACGGCACGATTATTGAAGCAGACAATGTTGTCATCGGCGTCGGCGTTGCCCCGGCGCTGGGCCTGGCCGCCTGAGGGGAGGGGCGGCGGCAGCGCTGTGGGAGGGCGGCAGAGCCGGGAAGGCGCTTTCCGTGTCCCAGGCTGATGCCTCCTGCGGGCGGCAGGGGAGGAGCTTCTCCGCGGACGCTGGCTGCGGTCGCTGCGGCCGTGGAGGGGGGCCCGGGCTCTGCGCTCAGTGCCGGGTGTGTGACGAGCGTCCCCAGGCTGTGCCCTTCGGGAGCACACATCCCTGCCCCCAGCCCTCGGGGCAGCCCGGCAGGCCCCGCAGTGAAGGGCAGGCCTGGGAAGCTGCGCTGAGTTTCACACCAAACAGATCCGGGGGTGGTGAAGAAGACGTCACAGCTGCGGCCCAAGGTTACCCGAAGGGCTGAGCAACAGAGTAACACGTGCAAAGAGGCACAGGTTAAACAAACGGATCAAGTGTTTGAGGCCTCCCGTGTGAGTGTCGGAGGCCGGGAGTTAGGCTTTGGCGGCAGTGTGCCTCCTTTCTAGGTGTGCCCTGATTGTGTCACTCAGCTCTGGAGGGGACAGTGACACCGCCTGTGAGCCAAGCTGGTGTTTAACACAGCGGGGGTGTCAGCAGCCTTGCAAAGCCTGTCACAATCACTGGCCTCACACTGACCATATTATTCCCAGGAACATATCTTCAGGGCTTTTGAGATCTTGAAAAGCAGAAGTGAGAGCAATATAAAGCTACAAATACTTTCTCTTGCACTGATTTCCATGCATGTGTTCAGTTTGACTTGAGAGAACTGCACCCGCAGAAATAGCCCTGCTGAGTTGCCTCCACAATTTCGAGCTGAGCCTTCAACGAGCCATCATCACTGAAGCCTTCAGCCTACCTCACAGTTAATATAATCCAAATATCATGTTTAGAAGACTGCCCTCTGGGTATCTGCCCAGAGTCATTGATTCCCAGAGACATCATTGCCCGAGTATTGCAGTCAGTTGTTGAACCGGATGCAATCATATGCTGAAAACAAGTAATGTCGGCTGATAAAAATAGCTGTATTAACTCTTTATCTACCTTAGCATTTATTTCCATGCCTGTAGACACTAGCATGTGTTTCCATGGGCGGTACAGCTGCAGCCGCTCCTCAGATGCCATGGAGTGGGTGACTGCATGGAGGGTAAAATATCTATATCCAATCCCATATTCATTCCCATTCCCCCTGTTCACATCTGAGGGAGGGGATGGCGGAAGGCACAGCTTCCTGCCCTTAGTGACTAGAGCATCATCCTACCAGCAAATACCAGCTGCCCTCTATACCCCTGTAGCTGCCAGGTCTCAGATTTCCCCCAGACAGTGCTTGTGACGATGTTGTGCATTATCAGCTCTTCTGTCTTTGCCTGGAGTTTGAGGACAGTGTAACAGTAGCTGAACTTCATATCACAACAAATAAATAGGAGAGGATCCAGGTCCTTCAGTGTCTTCTGTGGGAGGAACGTACCCCACATGGCATCTTCTGTGGCTAAGGTGAGGATTTGAGTGCTGTTCTGGAGACAGAGCTATGGCTGTAGGGTGACAACCCCTTTTAATGTCCTAGGCATAATGGACTAGAAATGTGTTATCCTACCTGGCTTCTCCCACTTTGATTTCTTAGTCTCTTCGAGGGTGTTTGTAAAGACTTGCTGGGAGAGGAGCCATGTGGGGATGAAGGCAGCACCATGACATCCTGGGAAGGGAAGAGAAAGGAAAATCCTGGGGTTTTTTGCCTGTGTCTTAAAGCTCACTCAGCTGGGTGTGATTTCTAGAGCTGTGGCACCAGAAGCTCAGGCTTTGTCAGAAAGCTCCAAACTGCTCCATCCACAGCTGGTCTTTCACAGCGTGTCCAGGGAGAGAGACTGTTGGCCTGTATGCAGGCTGTGTGCTTCAGGGACCTGCAGAAATTAAGGACCAAGTTGCCCATCCATGGCTGGCCTGGGGAGCTCCATCTTTTGACCCAAATGTCCACTCTTACATTTCCCTTCTCAGCTGTTGCCCTGGTTTCTTTCAGTAATAGGCTCCAGCAAGAAGCAGGGCTTGGCTTCTCTCAAAGAAGATGCTGGATGTGGCCCCTATCAATCTAGGAATCTTCCACTTCAAGGTGAGCAGCTGAGAGAAAGGGACTCAAGGGGAACCCTCACCCCAGCAGCTCTGAGTGCAAGGAGTGCAGCACCAGCAGTGACTGTGCTGGTTGTTGCTGGGACAGGGACTATTGCCAGGCATTGCCTAGTGCCAGAGTAGGAGAGGACAGTGCCTGGGCACAGAAAGGTGCCTTTTTCTCCTCTGGCCTGCTTTGCCCAGCCACCAAGACAGCCCGCAGCCAAGCAGCTCTTCTCTAACCTGCTTCTTGGTTCCTCCCTGGTGGGGTGGCACCAGCACCATCTGCCTCCTCAGGGACTGCACAGACACATCTGGTGAGGTTTTTGCCCATGGCAGGCAGCAGCCTGTTTGTTCTCAGTGGCAGCTGGAGGTAGCAGGAATGGAAGGGGATGGAAAACCACCCTCTGTGCACATGTCCCCCTGATAGTACATCTCCTGCAGCCCGCTTTGTCCTCACTTCGTGCTGTGACAGCCAGAAGTCACCATACCCGTTCAGGATATCATTCTATTTGAGTCCTTTATACCATGTGAGGCAGCTTCTTTAGCTGATGCCTTCAGCGAGGCAGCCCCCATCTGTCAAACGCGGTTCATCTCTCTGGGGGGAAGAGCTGCGGGTACAGCTGAAGGTCAGGTTTGAGAGAAGGCAGTTGGTGTTTGATGTCTGCCTGACACCAAAGGGATTCACTGGGGCAGGAGCCAGCAAGGTCTGTCCTTGGCACTGGGGGAGTCCTCTTGCACGGGTGGCTTCTACCCTTTCAGTGAGGAGCACAGAAAGTTGCCAAAACTGGGGGTGGTCAGCAGATTGAGGATGCTGAGGAGCAGGAACTGGCTCCAAAGCCCTGTGTCCAGGCCCTCCTCTGGCTGGCTCTCTGCAGCTCTTGCTGAAAAACTGCTTAAAAGCAGCCAGCTTCTGCTGGAATCTTGGGGGAAGCAGCCAAAGAAACAGCATCCTGGAAGGAGGAAAAAGCCCCCTGCACGGCTGGCACTGAAGGATGGGGAGCGGGATGCTCTCTGTGCTGCCGCTCCTCCCAAAGCTTTCTGCTCTCCCTGGGTCTCAGCAGGAGCTGTGCAGCTGCTGACAGCTATTAATAGGTAGGGAGAACGTGGGCTCTGTCTCCTACCGCTTCCTGGGATGAATGGTAATTACCCTTAATTAGGCTGGATTTGGTTCCACCTTCCAGCCCCCTTGCTTGCGCTGGCAGGGGGAGACCAGCCCATCTGCTGCCTGTGTCGGCTCTGTGGGGAACAGGGATCAGTGCTGGGAACAGTCTCGCCTCCCCAGGACATCCCACAGGCCTTGCCTGTGGATGGTGGGCATGGGGAAGAGCAGAACTAGCAGTTGGCAGGCTGCAGGCACTTGGCTCACTCTAGTCTTTCCAATGGCACACAGGAGCCCTGCAGGGAGTGAGATAAATGATCCCACCAAAGCCTGATGGTGCAGATGGGTTGGATGCTCTCTCTTTGAGTTTAATTAAAGAAACAAGACAGGAGAAGAAATAATGAGGGGCTCTGACCTGTCATTATGGTTGGCATCCCCACCACCATGCATCACACTGACTTCCGTGAAAAAGGGTATCCTTCCTCTGCTGCCAGTGAAGGATACAGCGGGACTTGTCCCCCGTTTCCCACAGGGCACAGCGCAGCTACAGTGGGGTTAGTCAGGATACGACCTGCCCACGGGGGTGATTTTTCCCTTCTTATGCCACTACACCTCTGGCCTGAGCTCTGAAACAGGAAGTTTTCTTTCATCCAGGTTCTGTTAGTGCAGATGTAGGAAGAGTGCAGGAGGTTTTCTTCACCCACTGAGGCTGTATCTCCCAGGAATCACATTCCAAGAAGATGGAGGCACAACTGGATGCTGTTAGATCTTTCCTGTACATCTCAGACCCTGGCTCTGGAGCAGAACACCTTCTGCCCTGGTGTCTACCTGAGATGCTTGGTAAGGCTGCACTTCACTAACCCCACCTCTGTGCCGTCCTGCCCGTCTGAACAGCCACAGTGTCTCAACAAACCCTTGCTGCTCCTCCAAAACTTGGACTTATCCCTGCCTGCTTCAACACTTTCCACTGTGGGAACCCCCTTCCTTCAGTGACCCTTGCTGCTTGTGGCAGGGTGAGAGGGAAAGGGTGGACACTCTGCCCCATCCTGCCGAGCTGAAGCTCCCCAGACAAGGCAGTTTCATTTACCTCTTCTTAGGTTTTAATTTCTTTTCCCACATTGTATGTTTGTTCTTGACTGAATCACGAAAACCCTCCTGCAGGTGGGATCCGTGCCTAGGGACCTACTGGCTCCCATTAGCAAACGCCTCCCTCCTTGCTGCTGGAGCCCTCTCTCCTTCCCTCTCTCTGAGATCCCTCCAACGTCAGGCCAGAAGATTCGGGTCCCTCTGCTGACTCCCACTTAGCCCAGCGTGTTGCATCCAAATGCCAGATGGCACACTAGGCTCAGGCAGGAGCCGTGCCAGGCTCTCCTCCCTTTCTCTCCACCCTTGGGTCCACAGAAAAGGGATGGAGAACCAGCACAGCCAGATTCCAGACTGCCGCATTTGCTACAGCTTCCCTGGTCTTCAGCCCCACTCACTGTGGGATTGACACGGGAGGTGCTGGTAGAGCCCCAGGGTGCCAGGGAGGAGAGGACCTGCTCCGAGCCTGTCCCCTGTGCCCAGCTCCCTATGCTAAGATGAACAAGCAATGCCCAGGACTGAACCACAGCTTCTGCTTCCTCTGTGCTCCCTCACCCCTGTTCCTTTCCTTCCTTATTGGAAAATACCTTGTTTGGCCAGGGGTGTTCACCACCACTGGGTAACTGCCTGCAAAGGTCTGAAGGTTCAGCAAGCTTCTCTCAGCCCCTAACCCCCCCTTAATGAAATGAGGAGGAGGAGTACAGGAAAAGCAAAGCAACTGTCCTGCCTGAAAGCGTGATTTGGAAGCTGTGGGCAGCAGAAACACCCTATTTTCAGTCTCTGGGCACCAAAACAGACTCAGGGAGGATTTGTTCAGATTTTCCCAGCCTTTCTGCTTCAGATGGCTGCGTTAGCAGAATATCTGCTGCTTTTGGCTCAGAACTGGGTGGCCCCTAGAGAAACCCTTCCTTTTCTGTAGGCACTTGAACACTTTCTGTTAGCTCTTCTTGATACCCTGAGATGGGCATCTCCATTAACACCGCCTGAGCTCTAGGATCTCCACTCTCACTACTGTGTCACAGTAATCCCCACAGATCCTGTCCCTGGAGCGTGTGTCCCCTCTCTGCCAGACTGCTGCCACTCAGCTCCTTGGAGGGCAGGGGGAAGACACCTCCATTAGCAGAGTCCAGGAGCAGACATGCACAGAAACAGTGCTACCTGCAGCAGGTCGCACCATTGAGGAGGTAACCAGTATAGAAACGCTGGCCACTGGATGCTTTTCCTTGCCCTTCTCCTCTGCTCCTTTATTCCTGTGAAATGGGGTGCCGGCTGTGCCCAGCTCCCCTCAGATGTGCTGGTCATGTGCCTCCCTGCCCTGGCACGTGGCTGAGGGCTGCAGGGCTCTCTGGCATGGATGGCATCCCCTCGCTCCACAAACCTGGCAGTGGGTGCATGAGCCAGGCTGGGGCGCCATGTGGGAGAGCAGAGCTGGCTGCGTTCTCCCTCGGAGGAGGGAAAGCATCTAGTCAGTGACTGCTATTCCTGGCTGGGCTTGTTGCAGCCTTCACGACATTCAGAGCAGGTGTGAAGCTTTTCCCTTCCCAGGCTGAGGATGGGAGCTAGTGGGAGGTTGTTTTCCAGCACTTTCATGGAGATAGTCTGTTGGTTTTGCATGGTGTCTTTTTTTTCCCCCCAGTGATCCATGCTTTGCATTTTAGCTTGTGACTCTGTGTCATTCCATTCCCTGCCCCAATTTCCAGCTCTCCCTGTTGTGCTGTGTTCTAATAAACCCAAGGTACTCCGTGCTTGCAGTCAGGAGTAAGAGGTCTTGAGGGATGCGATGGGGGGTCAGGTCCTACAGCACAGGCTGTGCACCGGGAGATTTTTGGAAAAGGCCAGGGCAGGCTGTGCAGCACCTTTCCCTCCTTGTGGCCACCAGAAAGCAGATCAGAGGTTCAGGAGCTTTGTTAGATTTGAAATGAGGGCATTGTCCCTTCTTGCCTTTTTTACTCTCAAGACCAGCTTGACTGTGATACCTGTTGTAGAGGACACCTGGTACCCCTTGCAGGGGCCACCCCTTCCCTGGAAGGCTGCGGATGCTCCTCAGAGTCTGGTCCACAGAAGATGAAGACCTGCGGGTAGGGGTGTGAGCTCTTCCAGCACCCCTGGGGCTGCTGGCCTGCATGGAGGTGGGGGTACCTGGGGAAGGAGGTGCTTTTTCCATCTCTCAGTGTTCCCCAGCAGCAGCTCCATACATCCTGCATCAGCATTTCCAGAGCATGGAATGGGTGGTCAGAAGGGGAGCCCCATCCACCGCGTCTCAGCAAGGACAATGTCGGGGTGGATGCTGATGGAATAGGACAGCCCGGGCGCTTGCACGCCACGGGCTGCTGAGTTGCTGCTGTCCTTTGGTGCCCTTTTCCCACCCCAGCAGAGCCCGGCACCGGCAGGGCTGGGAGCTGCCAGCTGCCATCACCGTCCTCCAGAGCCATGCTCCATGGCAGATCCGCTTCCCCCTGCTGCTGCGCCCGGCTCCTGGGCGCTCCCCAGCCCCGCAGCGGGGCGCTGGGGCCATGGCACAGCCCCGGCTCCCTCCGTGCTCCCGTTCAGGGCTTGGCTGGTGGAGCAGTGCACCCCGAGGCGTTACACTCGTGCTGGGAGGGCTGGGAGAGCGCTGCCGAACGCCTCCAGCTGCAGCTCTCTGCCACCGCTTGTCTGAGCGTCTCTGCCGTGTCTGGCAGGACCGCACCAGCTCCGGGAGAGCCATCGGGCTTCCCCCTTGTGCCCTGTCACCGCGTCGGGATCGCACTGACAAAGGGCCCTGGGCTCAGTCCCAGCACGCTGCAGGCTCTGCTTGCTGAGCTGGGCTACCTGCAAACTGCAGCCTGAGGGTTTGTTCAAGGGCCCTTGAATCCACAGGGAGTGACCTGGAGTGTTCCCAAGGACAGTGATGTGCAAGTCCAGCTGCTGCCTCTGTACCTGGCCTGTCCCCAGGTTATGCCCTGTGGTGCTTCCGCCAGGCCAGTATGAAGCCTTCCATCCCTGATTTCTAAGTCCAGCTGTGCCCCTCTGTTATAAGGCCTCTGGGGCCAACAGGTCCTTCTCAGTAGTGCTGCAGCTTGGTGGGACTTTCCTTTTTCTACTTCTCTGGCTGGGTACCCAGGGTGATGCTCACCCTGGTGAGCTGGAGACACCAGCCACAGAGCCCTTGCAAGAAACCGCCAGCATTGGTAGCTCCCCAGTCCTCAGATGTGGACAAAGGGTCTCTTCTGGAGCCTGACTCTGGCAGGGAATGGTGGTGCCCATAGCAGGGACACTGCAGACATCCCATCCCGTGCTGCTGCTCTGGGGGTGTGAGACCCAGCAGCTCTTGGGTTGCTCTCAGGCGGACCAGCCCTCTGCAGGGAGCAATCCTGGCTCTCTGGGCCTCTGGTCTGTTCCAGGTGGGTGATTCCTGTGTTTCTAACAAGGAAGGGGAAGAAAATTGAAAGTCCAAGAGAGCAAAGCAGCCAGGCTGAGCCAGGACACATCAGAGCTGCCTCTGTCAACACTACTGCCGAGGCAAGCAGGTCCTTAATTATTGATGGTACTTATAAATAAATGCTGGGGCAGGGAGAGGAAGGTTACAGCGGAGCAGCTGCTGGGAGGGGGAGGGAACCTGAGAGCTCGCTTGTCTTAAAGGTCATTCAGTTTGGCATCTCTTGCCCCTTTCTCTGTAAAACTCGGTGATATTGGAGTCGATGGATTATCTTCCTTGTCTGTCTTTTTGCCTCTGCCTAACCTGTCCAGATGGGAGGACAAGGAGGAAGAAGAGGGAGGAAAGACACCCGCAAGAGGGGCAGTGAGGGAAAGAAAGGGGAGGGAGGGAAATACCATCAGAAATGTGGGACAAACAGACGAACAAGGAGACAACAAAATTAGTAGAGCAGCAAATCCCAACCCAAGTGTAAATAATTCTTCACCATGTGAAAAGAAGGTCTATGTAGGCTCAGATTCATCTTCCCCTTCCTGGGGCTCAAGCCCAGGAAGCGCATGAAATGAGGCTGGACAAGGACTAGAAGGAGACATAGCGATCTTGACTGGGGACTGGAATAGTAACCCAGTGTCTGTGTAGCCTCAGGCACTCGGGGTGGAGCATCCCAGGAAGACCAGACTATCTGATGGCAATAGCTCTGGGATAGGGATCCCACAGCCAGCTGAAACCACAGGAAGGATTTTGGACTGGAATCACAAAAGGACTTAGAGGTTGACAGTCTCCATGGGAGTCTTGAGTGACTGAAGCTCCCCAGCTTGCAAAAGTGACACACAGGCGTTGGGTGCAATATGGACTCAGGCAAGATGGAGCTCCTTCCAGCCTCCCCAGGAGCAGACTCTGCAGGACATGGTCTCCTTCCATCCCCTCTCCAGTCTCAAGGGAGCCATTTCACGTGGTGGGCAGCAGCACCCCAATGTCTGGGACTGCACATGAGTGCATCTTCCCACTGGGAGCCTGATCTGGCTGCATGAGGGCAGTGTGTAGTGAATGCCGCAGTGAGTGGCTGTCTGGACAGTGGATCTGGATGCAAACCGAGTGATGTGCTGACGTCCTGGGCCTCCCCCAGTAGACTAAGCCCCAGAATGACATAAATCAATCAAAATTCATCCCTTGATTTCCCTCCAGCGAGCTGTGTGCAGCTCAGAAGGGTGGGCTCAGCAGCAGGGTGCTCCTGACAGCAGTAAGGCTGGTGGTGGGGCTGGTGGTGGGGAGGATGGAGAGGGAGTCCCGTTCTCTCAGCGCTGCGGGTTGTGCTGGTGCTCTCTGGAGCAGAGGTGCCTGTGCTGCAGCTGAGCACACCGCGCCTCCCGGCAAGCGGCAGAAAACACAGCTGCAATCCAGGCTGACTGCAGGGAGCCGGCGCTGGCGCGCAGGAGCCGCCTGGTTGAGAAGGGCACGCAGCAGAGGAGAGAGCGCTGCGGGATCCCTCCCGAATTGCCTCTGCCGCCTCCTCGGGCTGCCGGCTCGCCGCTGCGGACAGCGCTCTGCCGTGCTGGAAACGCGGTCCGGCTCCAGCAATGCGGGAACCCAGCGACAGAGGCGGGATTTCAGCCCTGGCAGCTCCTGCCCTGCCCACATGCCCCAACCCTCCGTCTGTCCCTCAGCTGAGCACCTCTAGTGCAGAGCCTCCTTTCCCAGACAGCTGCAGTGCAGAAGGTGAGGCAGCACCAGCTCCAGGTGTCCCTGAGCTGCCCCCGCGGGATTGATGTCCCACCTCACCATGGGTGCTCTGGGTCTGCGGTTCACTGCTGCAGCCTTGTGTGTGCCCTGCATGGATGCTGCATGGCGTGAGTGCCTGGCTGCTGTGGGAGAAGGGAGCAGTGTGTGGCTCAGCTCTGCTACTACTGCTAAGATCCCAGCACCTCCCTGGAACGAGTCCCAGGATGCAGCAGCCTGCCCCAGGTCTGGGTGGCAGGGGTGCCTAGGGAGAGCTGGGCTTCTCTGTGTGGCACCCTCTCACTTTGCAGCCCAGGCTATCGAGAGTGATGCTGCTGTGGCAAAGTGGGGTGAAGAAAGGCAAGCAAGTACTTGCTGCTCTCCTTTTGCTGAAGCCAGGTAGTTGCTTGCGATTGGGACTGGCAAGCCCTGGCATTGCACGTGCCCTTAAGGGACCTCGGGGTCCATCTGGACTTATGGAGGTGTTGCCAACCTGACAGCACCTGCTCACAGCAAAAATACCATTGTCTCTTAATGAGTTTCCCGCTTCCTGCCGTCCCTTCTGCAGGCATGTGTTTGGAGTTGCCAATGTGTGCCCAGGGTACTGCTTGCCCCTTAGGACCTTGATGACTGTAAGAGAATGTAGGCTACTATTCTGGCCAGAGAACTATATTTAAACCCTGTGTTTCATTCCCTAGAGCCCTCCCAGCTGAGAGCTGCTTGACCTGCCTCTAAACACAGAACGTCCCAGGCAGAAATGTGGCAGCTACTGTGCTGTAGCACAGGGTGTGAATGCACTGTCCTTGTGCAGCAGAGAAAGGGGAGGACAGGATGTAAGTCTGTGCAGTGGGGGTTCATCAGGAGACCAGCAGGAAATGCTCTCTCCCAGGACCGGTGATAGCCTGGTATGGCCACGGCCCAACACCCAGGATTGCTACTGCAGTGACCCATTTACCAGCCTGGGGCGATATGGGCACCACAAGTGCCTTCACAGAACTACTCTTTTGTAGGCCAGGATCCTTTTCCACCTCCAATTACAGAGCAGGTTTAGTGCTGCTGAGCTCATGAGGTCTAGTCAGATCATGATTTGGTTATGCAGTGACCTCGTAAATCCTTGCAGGCTCAGAAAGAGGAAAGGAAATTCTCAATTCCGTGCCCAGAAAGGTCAAGAGCAGCAAATGAGAAGAAAGAAAACAGGCTCCAAGCTGGAGGGTCCCTCCAAGAGTGCCCCGGCTAAGGCAGGAGATGAACAGCACCATCACAGCAGGCTGCCGCCCTTTAAGGGGCTGGGCAGAACTCTAAAAGGGGTCAGTAGTTTTTCAGCTAAAAATCAGGCCAAAGGAGGTAATTTTGTGAGGCTGCTGCTGGAGAGCTCAGGCTCTGCCTTTGTAGCATGGTGCAGGAGCTGCTTAACCCGGTAGTCCTTTCCTCCTCCTCACACCTACTCTTCAATACTGAAAGGAGACATCATCTCCTGTAGCAGCTATTAATACAGCAACACAAAAAGCACCCTGGGAAGGTGCTTTCCCTGCAAGCTACAGCACCCCCTCCCCTCCCCACATCTGGTACCACTGTGGCCCAAGTGAAACACAGGGGCTGTGTAACACCAGGCACTAATGTTGCTTTCAGCTGACAGCATGAACCATCCCCTGGGACTCCACAAACCCTACGTGAGCCTCGTCACAAGGCCCCGAAGCACTGAGCTGGATGTTCCAACTCTCTCCTGTGTTCAGGTTCCTTGCAGACATGTTATGAGCACCTCTGCATCCAGAAACAGAAAGAAACTTGAAAAAGCACTCAGCTGGCTCTGCTACGGCACACAGGAACAGAAGCAGAGTCGGGGGTGAGCAGCAACCTGCCCACTGGCGGGGGATGGCTGAACTCTTGGCAGCAGAACCTTGGCTCACAGTCCCCTTTGCAGCAAGCCCTGCTTTCAGCTCCCTAGCTGGAAGCAGCATTTACTGAATGAAAGGCTGAAGGCCTATGCTCTTGCTGCAGCTGTCAATGCTTTGGGGGAGCAGAGGAGGACAGTGGGGAGCACCACTGGCCCTTAAAGCCTCCCAATTCCTTCTGCCTCCGAGTCCTCACATTTATGTCTGACACTCATCCAAGTGCAAAATCAGCTCCTGGCACTTTGCAAAGATGAGTAGGAGCCACATGAAGCCTTAGGGACAACATGAGACTGTGGGATGGACAGCCACTGACATAGGGAAGAAATCCCCTTGTTCTCTAATGATACCATCAAGTCCACCTCTCTTTTTCCCCAGGTGAGCTGTTCACTGAAGAGAGAAGGGAGAGGAGGCTCAGCTCACAGCACGCTCTCCCCCTCAGGCAGACAGCTTAAAGTTGTAAGTCTCTCATTAGGAGACTGAGCCATTCTCCACTACATCCTCACTAATCCTTATTTATGTGACAACCATTTCCTGCTCCCCATCCATCAGCATCACTGTGCTTCCACGTCTCCTCCCCCTCTCCCCAAAAGCTTGCAGCTACTGCCGCCTCCACCTCCCTCCACAGTGCCAGGCAACCCTACGTGCTGGTGAAATCTATCCCTGTGAGGCTGCTGCTGCTGCTCACAGGGTGAAACCTGCTTGTATCACTACTCGGTTGCACTTTTGCCTCAGCTACAGTTTGTGATCTCTCTTCATTTAGGTCAATACTGCATGTAAAATAATGGTGCTTTGGCCAGGAGCTCAACATATCACTAACAATGAGTTGAGTTTGCTGGGTCTGCTAATGCTTGTGACAAACAACCAGTTTAGGAGAGAGACCTGCTCACCTCAAGACTAAGGAGCTAACTGCTGCAGGGAGTTCCATGCTGCAACACGGCAATCCCATTCACACAGCTCACCACATCCATGGTGGATTTTAGGTAGGCGCTGGTAAGGAACAAGCCAGAAGGCAGTGTGAGAAGGAAGGAGTTACAAGGGAGTGGCAGGAAGAAACAAGGGTAAGAACATTCATCCAAAGCAAAGAGGTGGAGGCAGGGACGATTAGAAGGTGCAGCTAACAAGAAACATCAGGGGACTGGACACTCTATCCTTTAATGGCTTTAGGGTAACACTGTGCCATCTCCCTGTGCTCTCACAGAACATTTGTGCTGGTCTTGTGGCAAGAACTGCACTCTTCCAGGAGAAGCAGGATCTGCTGTTGCAACTCATGCTTCCTCAGGCTCAATCCCCATATGCTCATGCTGACAACAGGCAGCATTGCTCTGTCAGTGGGATCAGGAGTGGGGTCTCTGCTGATCCTGGACGGTCAGAAATCAAGTTCTCCAATGCACTGGTTGCAGCAATGCTCAACGTGGGAGCTGTTAAACCTTTCAGATCAGCAGGATATGTGTTCTGCATCAAGTGTCCACATAGCTTGCAGCTGGGGTGCATACAGCTGTCCTGCCACCAAAGCATCACAGTTTACTCTGAGCAAACTTCAGCGCAGTAGTGAGGGCTCCCTGCATGCCCTTGGCATTTCCACTGCCCTTAGCGACGATGAGAGAGCCTCCTGCCTTCCCTTCCATCTGTGCACAGACAGCCACAGCCCAGTCAGCAGCAGAGAACACAGGGAGGCAATTCTGGGGAAGAGACACAGAGCAAAGTCATTTAGACTGGTGAGCACTCTGCAATCTGCATAAAGCAAGGTAAAAACATCCTGTCCTCACCCAGCCTGGAACCTCCCTAACCTGAGGCAGTCATGACTGTGAGGACAGAAAAGGCTGAACTCGCATGTTAATACTGTTTGTCCCTAGGGAATACATGTTTACCCCTGGGCAAACACGGCCTGGAACATCCAGAGATATCTGTGCCCAGCAGAGACTGAAAGCTTATCTGGTCCCAGCACAGTCATCTCACGTCCTCCCACTGTGTGATTACACTCCAACACTGTGCAGAATTCCAGGAAAAGCCTCAGCGGGGACCTGAAGGTCCAATCCCTCTTTGTGGGCAGGGTTATGCTTACCTTGGACACCTGACAGGCACAGAGCACCTCGCCAGAAGCCTGAGGACTGAGCAGCAGGACTGATGTGCCAGGAGACTTGTCACACAGCTGGTTCACTACCTTCATGAGGATCTAGGAAAAGCAGGGAGCAGAGTGGTCAGGCTACAGCAAAGGTAACTGGCATGCAGCAGAAAATGTGCCCAGCAGGTCTCTCTTACTGCATGCAGCACCTGAGGCCAACAAGAATTACCCTTGTAAGAATTACAAGTGGATTACTCACAGAGAGGGAATCAGCTGGGACAGTATCAACGATGACAGGCTGGCTGCAATGTTTTGCCAGCAGGCTTTGTGCCTTCTCTTCAGCCTAGAAGAGGAAACAAACAGAACTTGAGGGGCTACAGGTGGCAGAGTGGGCTGGATGGGAATCTATGCATGCAACATATATATAAAGGGAATGGAAGTGCTGCTCTGTGGGATAGAGGGGACATGTATGTCAACACCAGTTAAAGTAGGACTGGCAGACTGAAATCTCCACATGGAGACCCGTACAACCCTCCTTCCTCAAAATCAAGCAGATATGAACCCCTGTCAAAAGTGGAATACACAGTGACCCATTCACTACCCAGCCTCTCTCTGCCATGTATCTCAGGAAGGCTTCTGTGGCAAGATGCTCCTTCTTTAAGAAAAAGATGGGTTTTACTGAGAACACTAAGTGACCAATAAGCACTTCCAAAGGGCTTTTAATAATGCAATATCCATGTGGCTGGGAGAAATGCTCTGTCCTGCCACCCTCTTACTGTATAACTTCATAAAGCCCACTGTCAGGGCCATCTCATCTTTTCCATGTATAAACAAGGAGGCAACACCTATCTGCCTGTTGGTCTTTGCTAAAAGTGCTGGTATGGGGCTCTCCATTCTCACAGGCAGACATACACAGGGATTCTGTAGTGTCAAAAGCCCAGTCAGTCACTCACTGCATTTTAAATGATGGCCCTGGTTAATGCCAGTGAAATCAACCTAACACAGGGCTTGCGTTGCACTGTGTATGATTGTACCTGCTTTCTAATGGGACCCTAGTGACCAAGTGGCTGTGAAGTGTGACAGACACCAGCTCTGCTGGTATATGCCACGCAGTGCTATCAGCAGGCTGCAGGTTAGCGCGCTGCTGCCACAGTACCTGCTTCATCTCCAGTTTCTTGACAGCCGTGTTAGCTGTTCGCTGCAGCACTTTAAGGATGGTCTCTAGTTCTTTTCTTTGCCACTGAGGCATTGCAGTCTCAGTCACCACCTGCAAGACAATTTGCTGTGTAAGGACACTAAACGGTACCTAGACATTATCTGCTAGTTCTCTGGGAAGTCAGGCTGGCGCCTGGCCTCTTCACAGAACCTCCTATACCCCTACATGATCAGGCCCGGCAGTCACTGTGATGTGTAGCTTTCTTTTCAGCTGGGCACCTAAAGCCTGATAACCCTCTTTCACTACTTTACCCTCCCCACCATTGTCTTCTCTCACATTCCCTCTGGCAGCACGTCACCTGCAACAGAGGCACCTAGACACTGGCAGAAATTTTTGTGATCAAAGAGGCAATAGCAGATACCAACTTGCCCTTGCCATTGAGCATGGTAAGATCTGAACCTGGCAGGAAAGAAGTCATGTGCCTCAAGTCTATAGAGCCTGTGCTGGCGTCTTTCTGTAAAGGAGTGTAATCCTTACTTTGGTCAACTGGCCCACTTCTTTGGAGAGGCTCTGCATCTCAGGAATAGAGGTGCTCCTCTGCTTCATTCGTAGAGAGAGAGAGTCCACTTCCATAGCCAAGCACTGGCCTACTTCCCGAGCCTGAGAGATAGAAAGAAAGAATGCTTCAAATGCAGCAACAGAAAGAATGAGCAGGGATGGAGAAAGTGGGGAGGCAGCAGGGTCATAAGCACTGGAGTGCTCTCATGATCTAGTGGGAAGACACCTACAGAGGCTTTAAGAACAAACGTCCTAAAAAGACTCTATTCAAAAGTTTTCCTCTAGACTTGCAACCGACACTAGACAGTCACACCCTGGGGAACAAGCTGTCGTGCATTCGTGCTTCCTCAGTATCTCACACCAACTCATCAGGATTTCAATGAGAAAAACTTGGCAGCCCTGTTTACTTCTCAGCGCTCGTTTTTCATTATCAAAATTATTCATTATCATATTTCATTATCAAAAGCACTCTTGAAACTACTGACTAATGAAACAAAAGAAACACTAAAACTTAAGTGTTTTAAGTGTCATCAGCTGTTCAAGCATATTTCCTGAGTTCAGCTGATCTCGGTGTATGTTTCTTATTGCTTTCCCCAACACCAGTGCTACAATTAGCAATAACCCTCCTCCTCACACACACAAAAAAACCTTCAAAAACTTAATACAAGCTTTTTTCACCAGTGACAATCCTTACGCTTTGGAGCATTTCCTCCCTTCCAGCTCTCTGTGTGCATGATGGTCCTGTGAGACTTTAGACCAGGACAGCAGAGAGTATATAAGACAAGCTGTGGACAGTAAGAACTGCTGTGTCTAGCTTGGACACACGTCCCTTGTTTCAAATCACTCACTCTCTCTGATTACTCTTCCCTGTCTGATTAACACACGTACACAGCTTGTCTTGAGGTCTCTCCAGGTCAGCACATCCAGCAAAGCATGCAGATGTGCCCTGCAGCTTTTCATTCCTCTGCACTAAGAAAAGCCTTCCAAGGGACACAGATGCAGAGGGGACAGCCAGCCAAAAAGCAACAGATTTGCAGGGGTGGGCTTTGCCTTTAGTCTTCCCAGTTCCACCGACAGTGAGTCACTCTCCTCTGACTGTAGCCTTAAAGGAAGCAGGCAAACTCATGGGGCCCCCTGACACCTTCAGATATTTAAAGGACAGTGTGATCTCAGAGACACAACAGCAGGTTTCTTACTTTTTATAGAGACCAGAACCACATTTTGGAAGAAAAAAGACTAAAGAAAAGAAGTAAAAGAGCTGTATGAATGAGGCCAGAGCCCTGTCATCATTAAGCGTAAATCCAACTGTGATAGGTAGGAGGTGAGCAAGAGGTGAAACCAAAGCACAAAGGATCACACCTTTGTGCACCTACCCAGGGATTGAAATATGTAGTCCAGAGGAGATATGGCTAGGTGATATATATATCAAACAGCTTCCTGGTATTTTTGTGCCAAGTGCTTATCTTGGAAAAGGGGTCTGAGGCACAGAATGAAGGCCAAGGAGACAGGAGACTAGGATGGGGGAGATGGAGGTGAAGAGTGAGGTATGGCAACAGAGCTGAGTCCAGGGGTGAAGCAGGAAGCCAGACCAGGTGCAGCAGGGACACTCCAGCCAAAGCATAGGGAAGCTAATTGTCTGTGCAGGAACCTACAAAATTGAGTCCTTTTGGCATTATCTCAACATGTCAGAAATCTCAGTTCCCCCTTTCTTACCTGTTTGGCTTGTCCCCCTGTCACTGCAATGACACGGCTAATCCCTTTAACAAGCTGACGCTCATTGATGATAGACAGATCTTCCACAGCTCCTGTTCGTAGAAGGTGCCTGCAAAGTCAGCAGAGAACAGGAAGGAAAACAAGCTGCTCTCTGGGAACAGAAATCAGGAAGCCAGCTTTCCTTTTAGACGAGGCTCAAGTCCAGCAGCCCCCCGCCAATCCAAATAGCTTCAATCTTTTCCCATCCCTAAAATCCTGATGGTACCCTGTCATGCAACAGACAGAAAGTTGAGGCTACTCTAGAGGAATCTATGTGCTACCCACTCAGCAGGCTGCTGTCAAATGGTGCATAACAGCCAAGTTCTGCCTTACTTTCCTTTCCTTCAGCAGTGGGATGAATTGGGATTTTTCTCTTCTACTCAGCTGCTACTAGATCTTGTAAAAAGTACTTTTTTCCTCCAACTCCACCATTCTCTTGTCAGGCCAGCTCAGAGAGTGGCCAGTAGACTCCAGCCATAATGTACTTGTGCAGACACAGAGCACTGACAACCTCTCCTTTCTTTCTTGGCTCTTCAACACTGGGTATGAAAACAACTACAGTGTCTTAGATTCTGTCACCACAAGTAATCATTTCACCTTCACAACAATTGATCATCTCTGCTCCCATGCAGTTTCTTGTCCCACTACTCCCACAAGAATGATCTCATGACTAGAAAATTGTTCATCTTCAGCTGTATCTACTCAAAGGCCAATTTGTTCCTATTTGGGTTTTTTTGTGTGTGTCAGCATTGTACTGAGATTAACTCTCCTTTGACTCTCATTACTGCTAAAAGCAGAAGAAGGCAAAGATGATTAATTAAAATAATCAGAGTGGTCTCAAGGTGTGACAACCCTCTCAGATCTTCTGCTGGGTTCCCAGCCCTCCTGCAACCCCAAAGCTTTGTAATGCTGGTGTAACAGGCCACACACTCCTTTTCCACATTTTGCTGGTGCCTTGTTGCTTCCAGATTGGTTTCAGACCATGAAGCAAGGAAAAATGCATTGCATTTCACTGGAGTTTTCTCACCCTGGGACTTCTAAAGCTTCATAACTAGCACATCCTGTCCTCACAAGATCTTTCTGGTGAGGAAACTTAGCTGCACAGGGACAGAGAGGGGAGCTTGCAAGAATGCCTCTACCTCAGCCACCAGTGCCCACAAACATAACTTCTGACTGCAAGCAAAAGTCACTTACGTCCCACAGCAGAGCTCCACAGAGGTCTGCAATGCAGCCTCAGAGTCGCGGGTCAGCACACTCTCCACAGGGACCCCCAGGGACACTATCCTCACTGGATCTGGATACCCCTGACAGAGGAGACAGGGATCAGCAGCTAACAACATGGTCCTTCAGGGGCACTTAAACACTAACTACTGGCTTCAGGTGTCTGCCTCATTTTTCCCCTATTCTGAGCCAGAGTCAGGGCAGCACTGCTTTTTCCCCACTACCAATCAGTACAGGGAGAAAGAACAACTGGGTGACACACAAGCTTTTGGTCAAGAAAAATGAGCAGAAAGCCTGTGCATCACCAGCCTCCACGTTTTACAACACAGTGTCCCAAGATCTCATCTCTGTCCTATTTTCCTTCCTGAGTTTTGAGAGTCATTTCCCTTGCAGAAACCCATTGCATCAACATCTCTTGTGACCCAGATGATCACTGCTGAAGGAGAACGCTCATGAAGATGCATGCTGCCATTCTGTCATACCTCATTCACTGCACGGAGTCCCTGAACTCTTCTTGCCAGTGTGAGGGGGACCTCAGCCATATGCACAACCTCATTTCGTTTGATCACATCCTGGACCACTTGCTCTACTTGCTGCAGCTGCTCCACAGTCACAGGACCCTGAGGAAGTAAATCAGACACCTTCAAGAGAAGCCTCCTGAGAAGTATAGAACAAAGGAGGGAGAACTGGGACAGCCCCCTCCAAGGAACAGCCTGGGGACACTATTTCCCCCTGCATCTCATCTTCCCTACTTGTAAAAGGGAATTGAGAGCATCATGACCCTCCCACCAACTCCTCCCATGAGGGATAAGGATTTTTGATACAAGAGAATCAACCAAACTCTTCCAAGAGAGATGCTGCAGTGAGTGACAGGTTACCAGAGCCAGTGCTCAGTCTGATCCAACAGCTTTCAGTTCCTGACTGCTCTCACCTGGATGACATCAGGAATGTGCCACAGCCAAGCTGGTGAATCTTTCAGACACCTCTACACTACTCAAGTAGGTCTCATGACTGGTTTTGCTAAGTCCTTTCCCTTCTGACCCTCATTTATCTACTCAGCAAGCCCTGCTCAGAGTCAAGTCAAAGCAAAGCAGAGCCAGTCATGTCCAGAGAACCACGTTTCCTTGCTCAGATAAACCACTTAAAGTCTCTTTAAGAGTGATTATGGCAAGAGGAGAAAAACCCCTGGGGAGAAGGCCAGCACTGGGATGTTGGTACTGCTGAGAACAAGCAAACACAAGTCCAGAGTCACCTTGGTGTCAAAGTCGAAGCGCAGCCGCTCTGCTGTCACATGGGACCCTCGCTGCTCTGTGTGCTCACCCAGGACGTGGCGGAGGGCGAAGTTCAGCACGTGGGTCGCGGTGTGGTTTGTCATGCACGCCAGCCGCCGGGCCTGAGAGCACAGACAGGTTGGCAGGGAGTGCTGGTTATCCACAGCTCAGGAGAGCAGGGGTGGCAGGAACACAGGGGAAAGGCTGCACATGAGGGAATGGGAAGGAAGACATGGGTAGTACAGCTGTCAGACTAATTTATGTCACAGGGCAGATCTAACTTCTTTTGCCATGGGATCACCTCTGTAAAACAGCAAAGGGTAGGCTGGATACCTCTGGACAGATCAGTGGCTGACAGAAGATTAGAGTCACTTGTGAGGTCTCCTTCCCACTGCACAACATGATGAACAGTAGTCTCAGGAATACATGGGACAAGGCTCTGATGTGCGCAGGTTACTCAGGATTCTCAAAGGAAGGCTGGGAAAAGGTTAAAAGCAGTGAGTTATTACCTCATCCACAAAGAGCTGCACTTGATCACCAGCACGCAGGGTTTCCACAGCAATGACCTCATGGATCACGTAACCACCACAGAGACGAACTGACTCTACAGGGAAGAGTATGTCCTAAGCAAAAAGAAACAAAGATGAGCTTTAGGACACAGGGAAAATCCAAACAGGTGCCTGCTTGATCTGACTGGGAAACACAACCCCCACTCATCCCTAAAACACAGTGATGGGGTGGCAAAAGCAGGGAGAAACTTACTGTGAATGCAACCACAGAGTCTCAGATCTTCCCTGCATCCAGCCACTCACTGCACAACATGTTGAGGCTGTCAGCTTGCAGTGGACGGGCAGAAACACCACCAATGCTGATGAATCCTAACAAGGATGCTCGTCCATGAGAAAATGGACAGCAGCTGCCAAGGCCCTTGTCTCAGGCAGCCAAGGTGCCATTTCTGCCTCACTGGGCTGGCAACAGAAACTTGATCCCCACTTCAGCTTGAGAAGTGCAGAGCAAGGCACTATCACATTCTGCAAGGCTAAAAAGCTGGCATCAGTGCCCAGGGGTGATTCTCAAGAGCTGGAATGTGGAAGGAGAAAAAGCTGCACCCCACGTAACTTCCCAGGAGAGGGTCAAAGTTTTCCCTCTGGCAAGGTTGAAGGAATATACTGCAGAAGTGGAGGTCCTCCCTGATGCTTTTTGGAGGGATAAGAGTTTTTGCACAGGGTCTCAGGGGGGCACTGCCTGCAGTTGTCCAGGACCGGCCAGAAATGTTACTCAGCTCACAGACTTTCTGATCATTGATTGCCTTCTCTCTGCATTGCAACCTCAGCTGACAAGAATGCAGCACACTGAAGGGAGACCCAAGAGGACTTTACAGTCTTCCTCTGCAAAACAGAATTTCAAAGGGCTGACGCAGTCAAACAGAGCAGCAGGTACACCTCTGTGAAGATATTGCTGCTTCTCATTCACCCTACCAACCCTGATGCAAAGCCAAGGGAACTGACACAAGTCAGCAGCTAGTAGATTAACACAGCAAACCAGCCTATCATTTGGGGTATTCTGCCTGGCCTCAGCACTCACAGTGGCCTTGGGTTCAGGAAGCAAAGGGTCTTACCTGCTGCCCTAACCGTATCATGTAGCCTTTGTCACAGTCCTGCCCGCCCTGCTCTGCATAGAAGTTAGTCCTGTCCAAGATGACACCACAGTGTTGCCCTGCCCCAACCTCCTTCTGGAGAGACTGATCTCTGTACAGCATCAGGACAGTGGCCTGGCATGGGCTGAACTCTGTCAGAAGAAAGAAGACAACATCAATTACTGCATACACCCTGTCAGATTGCAGCAGGAAACGAGAGATCACTTCCCTGTGCCAACCCTGTCAATACCCAGTCTATTCTGAAAGTTGGCACTTTCCTTTGCCTTGGTAGGAGTGGAACAGCTGTTGGCAGAAAGCACAAAGGAGCTGTTGTTTGGAACTACGTCACCCTCCACTTACTTAGTGACGGACCTGCTGTGTAAGCTGGCAGGGACACCCAATCTAGCTCCACATGAGCCTGACAGAACAAGATGTGGCACAGACACATCTGCAGCTCTCTACACTGCAAGCTTGTTACACCTGCCTGCCTTCCATGAAGGGATGACAGACCTAGTGGACAAGAGATAACAGCGATGTTGCCTTCCTTGATGCAGCAAGCTTCTAACATGCTCTTCTGTAGGCTCCTTGAAGCCAAATTTAGGCAATATGGGCTGGGCAGGTCGACCATAAGGTGGGTACTGGCTGGGCGGCTGACCCCACACAGAATTGCTTAATAATTCAATATTCCTTTACTAGTAGAGCTACTTGGTGGCTGATATTAGGGCATATACCATTTGAGACCGTTCTCTAATGATTACACACTACAAGATAGGATGCACCCATATCCTGCTTGTGTATGGCAAGAAACTGCTGGGGACTGGTTGACAAACTGAAGAGCAGGGCTGCTTTTCAGAAGCATCACAGCAGGCCAAAGAAATGGACTGACAGAAACCCTGGGGTCCCCAGGAGCAAACTGAACACAAGTCAGCAGGGTGCCCCTGCAGCAAGGAAGACTGCCTGCCTGCTGGGCTGTATGAACGCAAACACAGCCAGCAGGTCAAAGAAAGTGGTTATTCACCCCTATTTAGCATTTGTGAGACTACATCTAGAGTGCAGGAAATTCTGGTTGTAAAGAAATAGAGTTTTTCACACTGAGTGATAAAGAACAGGGAACAGAGAGATCTTTGTCATTAAAGATACTGAAAACTTAAGCAGAAAAAGCTCTGAGCAACTTGAGCTGACTGTGTACCTGATGTTCCTTAGATCAACATATCCAGAGATCCTCTCCAACCTGAATTATTCCACAATTCAGAGACTGAGGAGGTGAGACAGCTCTAGCTTGGAGATTTCAGCCAATGTCACTGCCGAGCTTTTTTCCTCCATTATGCTCTTGCTGTAGGATATATAGCTTGATTTGCCTCACTTTCTGCTTAGTGTGGCTGCCACCAGCACACTGGGTGTGAGGGAGCTGGCTGTACTCAGCTATCTCTAATTGTTTGTGACAGCCACACCACCTCTTACTCTCTGCGGTTTAGCTTTATGCTTTCCCTAGAGCACCAGCAACCTCAGTTACCCTCAATGATAAAAAGCCTGCACCGGCATCTAGTGGTCTGCCAAAGAAATAGCAAGTGCGAGGCCTTAAACTGCTACCTAAACGCTTTGCATAATTCTTCATTCTTCCTAGCACTCAGACCCAGAAGCCTAATTGTTGGGGACAGTCATGGCTAGAAGAAATCAACAGTCTCTTTTTCACCACTGCACAGTAATACCAGACCACAGCTCACAGCCTTGTCACTAGCTCTTGTCACTGGGGCACACCAGCAGCAATAAGGAAAGCACCTACTTTGGGAAGAGGTACAGGGGCAGAGAAAAGATGTGGCAGCAAGGTGGACAGGTTTGAATCACAAAGTGCATGCTCTGCACGCATGAGGTTATGCAGTAGAAGTAGTCTTGTGAGTGATTCTAGTGCCCTCAGGCAGAACTTGCCTTACAGACAGGACCTGGCCACTTACCGTACTGCCCGTGCAGCCCAAGTGTGTAGGAGTACTTTGGAGAGTCATCAGTAGCAGGCACGTTGTTGCTCTGCAGCTGAGCCAGCGAGTGCACATCAAGGTGTGTGTTTGTGTCTTCCACCTGTCCTGCCTGTGGGCCATGAGCCTTCCGCTATGGCAGAGAGTCACAGAATCAACTAACTTGGAAAAGACCTCTAAAGTCATCAAATCCAACCATTACCCCAGGACTGCCAAGACCACAAATAAAGCGCAACACTGAGGGGTATGAGCACATGATGGGAGATACCTGGGAGCACTCAAACTGATAACTGGAGCTATAAGGCTAGGAACAACTTCTTCACCTTCCTGGAAAAGGCTTGTTTAGATCCAAGCTGATGGAGACTACTGCTAAACCAACTCCATTCCTTCAAAACCCACAAGCACTCAATACCACCCTGTGCTGGTCTTGAGGCAGGCCATAAGCAATAGCTAACACAACCCTCCCGGCACAGCTTGCTGTGTAGCTGCGCAACTTCCAGACCATTGAAGCTCAGAAGACCAAGACCTTGAACCAATTACTGCATGGGTGCGTGTGTGTGTATGTGTGGTGGGCAATGCAAGTCTTCCAGCACTACAGAGACCAAGGACATTTTGTAAACTCTTCATAAATCACTTATTGTTTGGGCTGTCTAAGCTGGCTCTGCTCTGGGTGAGGAGTTGGACTAAATGATTGACAGGACACTCCTGAACTATATAATGCTATGATAACCTTCACTCCAGCAACAGTGAGCATCATAAAACACTTCTACTGATCTGAAGAGAATCACCAGCGAACACCTCTCAGTCCAACACCCAAAAGCAGAGGCATTGTGACCCCACTGAGGTCTCAGACCTACTTCCCCTTCAGTGAAAAGGCCCTGTGGTGCATTCAAAGAGCCTCAGCAGTGACAGGAATTCTGCATCCATGCTCACAGGGGAGAGGGAAGGCTCTGAATTATTTTGACAGAGTGAGTCTCCCTCTTACCTTCGCATCTTCCAGAGCAAGTTCATTAAAAGCAGCTGAATCCAAACTGATTCCCTTTTCTTCAAGCATCAAGTCAATCAGATCCAGAGGAAATCCCAGATTCCCATAGAGAGACCAGGCTACTTCAACTGTAGGACAGAAAGAAGGACATGAATTCTGTGTAAACACAGAAAGCAAAGGTATCTCAAGATTTGCTTTGACGGGACCAGTCTACTGTGTGCCTTGGTAACTGTATTCACATATGAACTGTATTCTTATGTGTTGTGTTCAACCAGTAATGGGGAAGAAAAGCCATGCAGTTGTTCTTGCATGAGACTGAGTATTCATGATGCCCCACAGCCCTATTCTTGCTAAAATTCAGTGCAGCACATCTAGACAGGCAAGTGTGCTGGTTGGGTCCCCAGTTCCTTCTTTCAGCTGCAACTTGTAAGGACCTAGTTAATTGGCCAGTAAAGCAGCAAGGGAATGTTTCTAACTTGCCTGGTGCCTAGTTTGTTGTGAGAACAAAGTGCCAGAAAACAACTGCAGTCTGGAAAGGAGCAATGTCTGCTCCTCCTCCAGGGCTAGTGAAAAAAAGCGTGAGACTCAGATGTCCACCAGTTTTTACTGTAATACTTTGTGAGGGCCTGGATCAAACCATCTTTAAGTTGAGCTTGTCACAGGAGAGAGCCTCACCTGGGAAGTTTGTGGAGGGCTCCATCTGCTGCACTGTCCGCTCAATGATGCGCCTCCCACGCTCAAGGGAGGACAGAAAAGCGGCCTCGTTCTCATTGATGATATCCATGATCTGCTCAAGGATCAGAAGGGTTAGCCACAACACCCTGGGGAGTTTCCCAGCTCAGCTCAGCCCTGCTACAGTCAGCTCAAAGCAAATCAAGCAGGTGTCTAACACAGTGTCTGCTTGAACCAGCCTTTTTGCTCTCTAAGTGTCCATCACAACATCGCTTTCATGCATTACTGAACAGTGCCAAAGTCACTGTGGCTCCTATCACTGTTCCTGTCAAGGAAATACTGACCATCTGCCTGGAGAAGGTTTTAGGCTGACAAATGTTCCCTGTCAGACATTCATGTCTGTGACCCAACTAAAATTGTATGGCTAGAACAGCCAGCAAAATTGCTCATCACAGTTGCTGTCAGCAGAAGCAAGCCAGGACTGGTCTGAAATCACCAATCCACTTTGGACAAAGAGTACCCAGGTTAGGACAGGCTGTACTTGCACTCAACAAAAGTAGCCTTTTTAGAGCAACAGCTGCATCATACCAGGACAAGCAGTCGCTGGTAAGGATCTAGTAGAGCTCCCGCAAGAAAATCTGCTGCAGATACCTCTCGTGCTCACATACAAACGTGTTCCCAGCACATCTCAGCCCATCATGAGAACATGGTTATGGAGGAGTCTATACAAACTCTTTCAGCTAAGTCCCAAGGAAGGGCTGGCTTTGCCCGACAGCAGTGCCTCACAAAGATAATGAGAGATGGGGTTTCTCTCCAGGAGATTCCACATCACTTACCTGGTCTGTATTCTTTGTCAGCTCTGGATAAGCATCTCCCTGTGGAGTAAGGCTCAGTTAGTGATAACATACTCAGCATCTTCCTCAGGGGATCTAACAGTGTACTAAAAGCATTACAGAGGCTTCTCAAGGAAGTGAGTGTGAAGGGAGCCCTAGCACACAGCTCCAGAGCCAGCAGCACAGGGGAAGAATCACACTTAGGACTTTCAGCTGCTATCTCTTGGCTATCTCCCTGTGACCTGCCTCTGCTAGCCTTTGCACAGCATCTCTTGGCAAACACATCCATTCACCATAGGAAGAAAGTATCATCTTTTAGGATGCTGTTAGTACCACAGGGACCAATTTCAGATGGTTTAAACAAGACGTAACAGCTTGGAAGCCACTGCATTTAAGGAACAACAATGTGTGCTTGCATACACTTACACACATACTTGTGCTGACAGTACCACTGGTCAAACAGGAGCCCCTCCCATCACAAATGATCAAGAGACAAGAGATTTTTACTGCTGCGATGCACAGCACCAGATACACCCTCTTGGAGCTCCAAGGTTCACATCCAAGATTGTCTCCTGACAGCATACAGTAAAGGGACATGGGGCTGAACAGGACACGTACGATACTCTTTTCCCCCAGGGCAGCAGTTTTTACTCACCAGCACTTCCACTACAGTAGGCACCAGGGAGGCCAGGAGCCCAGGTGGAGCATGAAGGACTTCAGAGCAAAAGCGGACAGCCCTGCGCAGGATACGACGCAGCACCAGTCTGAAAACAGGGCAGGATTTGCTGGACAGCCATGTAAACATCCCTGCCCAGCTCCCACATCCAGCACACCACAGCTCCTCTGGCCTCATCTACTGCCACAGGCCAGCTGCTCTAGGCACTCTACACCCACCCAAGGATAAGCCTGCAGATCAGAATCTCTCCCAGGCTCTCATCTTCCTGCCTGCCCAAAGCTCATGCACTCTCTATATTGGTCCCATACCAGAACCTCTCCCCTGGCTGCCCATATTCCTTTCTAGAGCTAACTCACTCCACCCAATGCCATTTCCTTATGTTCTTACTCTGCTCCAGAGAAGCCGGGGTAGATGCCATCAGTGATGCACACGCACAAGGTGCGCACGTGATCTGCCACCACACGGTAAGCCATATTTACATGGCCAACGTCAGCATCCCCGACCAGACCTTGGTATCTGGGCCCCCTGCAGCCCTGAAAAAAAACCAGTAAGGAAATAGATCAGCAGAAATTAATGGCAGCAGAGAGAAAAGTTTCAATACATGAGGCAGCCAGCTACACTTGACATCATGCTTCTCAACTACCTCTGAATCATGTGCATTTAAGATACACTCATTAAATTCTTCCAGAGCATTACAGACCAAGACTTCCAGGTCAGCCAATGCCGTGGCACTGAGGAATTTAAGAAACTGGAGGAAAAATGCATCAGCAGTGCTAATAACCTAGCACATTTCCAGCCTGGAATACTCCCAGACCTGGTTGGACATACTTCCTTTCTCAAACTACTACACAGTGACATATGCAGAGAAGGCTGTGCATGTGCACCAGGCAAGAAGTCTGTATTCAAGCAGCTTCTGCTTAGCTATGACTCTAAGCAGAAGCACTGTTACCTTGTGAATGGCATCCAAGATGGGAGTGAAGAGATCTGTATCATAGTTGGAGCGTTTGTGCTGCAGAACTGTCACCAGCCTTTCCAGGCCCATTCCTGTATCCACATGATGCTGCGGCAAGGGAAGCAGATTCCCCTCCACCTCTCTGTCAGCCAGCCGGGGAAAAAAAAAAAGGCAAAAGAAAAGCAAGGGTCAATTCAGGGGTGAAGAAAACGAGCAGGTGAATCACAGAAAATGGGAGAGTGATGGGGGACAGCAGGTGACCCAACAAAAGGAAGGTCAGGGACAAGACTTAACAGCAGCCTGCCTTGTCAGGCACTGTCAGACAGTCAGGATCTGAACATCAGGTAGTCAGGATAGACAGCAACATAGGTAAAAAGGCCTTTTCTGAACAGCAGTCAAAGGCCACTTCTTCATTTTCAGGCGTCTCCAGGCTGCTGCAGACCTCAAGAGACCTCTGGGAGGAAAATAAGCAACACACGTTGAAGAAAGACAGGACAAATAAAACAAAGGAGATCAAAAACCACACTGGACACATATCCAGAGCTTCCCTTCTTACTTCTGTACTGTAACCTCCTGGAAAGCAGTGAGATGTCTGAGAATACAGATATACAATTTTGGAGTCAGACAAAGGGGAAAGACTCTGGAGTTCAGACTAGATGCCTGGTACCTGCTGTACTGCATGAAGACCAGGTTCCAGATCTCCACTACATCGGGGTTGCCCTGGTTCACCAGTGCTGCAGCATTTCTGCCACCACCCACGTGGTCATAGTGGATCTCTGTGCAGGGACCACAGGGACCTGTGTCCCCCATCTCCCAGAAGTTGTCCTTCAATGGAAAAGGAAGCACATGGCTGGCAGGCACTCTGGAAAGGCAAACAACATGTGGGGCATGCACACAAAGCACACAGTAGCCTAGATCATAAAGAAAGTTGGAAGGGAGGAATCTTTTGTGACTACTACAAACTCAATAACCAAGCACATTAGGATTCCTTTGCTTCTGTTCACATAGAATTACTCTCCTTAGCAGGAAGAAGCTGGACCAAACCAGACAGGATCATATTCACTGCCCAGAATGGCTGTCAAACATAGTCTGGCTCCTGCTGACAGAGACAGGCTCTCCACTAATGAGCTGCCTTCCTCCTTGGAGTGAATATCAGCACAGCTAAAACCTGATCAGAGCAGATAAGGGCTCAAGACCCACATACAGCCTGGAACAAGATCCCAAAGCAGAGCAGAACTCCCTGCAATGGCTTCACACTGAGGCAGCCATTGCTAGCTTTCAGAGAATATACTTTCTGCAGCTCATGACAGAGAAGCAGCAAAGGATCAGAGATCCTTCACACACTTCATCCAGGCCAGCCAGACCCAGGTACACATCTTCCCAGACTGATGACATCTGAGAAACAGCTTAAAGGTCAAGTGCCCCAGAGCACCCGGAGTCCAGCTGACTTTTAACAGCTCAAACAAAACAGAAACAAAACAAGTTTAAAACACAACTTTTGGCCCCTACATCTCATTCCCATCAACAAAAGAGCAAATGGGGGACTGTGGAGACCGAAATGTCAGCCTTACTGCTCAGAACCTCTTCTCTAACACACTTACCCCAGGCGAAGCCATATGTCCCTGCACTCCTCATCTGCGCTCAGCCCCAGTGAGGAGTCTCCACCAAAATAAGTGACGTAGAGACGATCTCTGCGGATCTCGTAGACCTCTGTCAAGAGCTCCCAGGCCATGCTACATGCCTCCTCCTGAGCAGGCAGGGAACACAAATGAAGCACAGTAATCCAGGATGCAGAACGATGCAGAAAGGCTCTTTAGAATGAGAGTCAAGCACCAAAGAAGTTAATTTCTGCTGCTCTCTCCCTTCCCAATTTTAAGGCATAACGCAAAGTGCAGGATGAGGGTCAGGCAAGTGAGACAGCTCACTGCTGCCTGTGTGAAACTGACATCACTACATTGTTGGGAGACCTTCAGGATCAAGCACTGCCTATAACCATGTACTTACTAGCAGAGTTACTGCCAAAAAAAAATAGCATCTTTTATCATTCTCCCCTTTTCAAACTTTGTAGTAAGAAGCACGAAATGAACTGGTAATCTTCTTGCAACATACTGTATGGTCAAAATTATGTACTCCAGGCCACAGAGCTCCCAAGACATAATCTGGACTTACCAAAATGCTTTCTGCACAGTCTTATGTCACTACAACACAGCTCTGAAAGAAAGGCTGTCTTTCCCCCCCAGAGAAGGCTCGCTCCTATCGCCTCACCTTAAAGTAATCCCCAAAGGACCAGTTCCCCAGCATCTCGAAGAACGTGTGATGGTAAGTGTCGCGGCCCACATCCTCCAAGTCATTGTGCTTCCCTCCCGCTCGCACACACTTCTGGCTGTTCACCACCCGCCGGTGCTGCACCAGTTCGCTCCGGGGGTGCACTGTGCCTAGGAAGATGGGCTTGAACTGGAAATCAGGGTAGAGAAACATCTGCTATTGCTGGATGCCACTGGCACTGAGGGCTGTGCCTTCCCAGCCAGAGGTAAATGGGAGGGCAGCGGTGTGATAAGCCCATGTGGGAGCCTGTCCTGCCACAGTTCTAGGCCCCTCGCTACAAGTGAGATATCGAGTTGTTGGAATGGGTCCAGAGAAGGGCAATGAAGCTGGTGAAAGGTCTGGAGAATAAATCTTATGATGAACAGCTGAGAGAACTGGGGGTGTTCAGCCTGGAGAAGAGAAGGCTCAGGAGGGACCCTATCACCCTTTACAACTACCTGAAAGGAGAGTGTAGTGAGGTAGGGATTGGTCTCTTCTCACAATTAACAAGTGACAGGACAAGAGGAAATGGCCTCAAGCTGTGCCAGGGGAGGTTTAGACTGGGTATTATGAAAAA
>JANHGB010026134.1:0-39225 GCA_026283785.1 Coracopsis vasa
CTTTTTATAAAGTTACTACAAGACTGCTTTCTACTGGAAAACCGTGAGCTTTCCCTTTCCCAGCCTACACCATGTGCCGTATAATGTCAGTCATATGAAATAGGGTTATGTCCCTTGGCATTTATTAATTACACTGAAAATTCCCTCAACTGTTTGAGCACGCCACTGTCACTGTTTCTTTTAACATTCAGATAATTGAGGCTGCCCTGTATTCTATATTGGAAAACCTAGATATTCTCCTTTTTTTTTGTGTTTTTTTTTTTTTTTTTACTACCTGAAAACTGTTTTTCTATGGCTAAATAGTAATTTAGCACAGATTATACTGTTTCAGGGCAGAATTTATCTAAAATTTTTATAAATACGCTCAGTCTTGGCAAAGAACAGCGAAGCTAGGGAAAGCTAGAGAACATCTTTAGGTGAAAATACCTTCTTTAGGAAGCTAGTGCAGCACTGCAACAAGTTACCTAGATTGGCTGGGGAAACCTACTAACAAATAAAAGCCCAAACAAAAAGAACTAATAAGCTAAAAAAATATAAACAAACAAACAAAAAACACCTAACCCCCCCCCCAACCAAACAAAAAACCCCACAGACAAACTCGAACAACCAAATACCCCATACCTCAGAGCTGGAAACAGTAAGTAAACAAGTGAATTAAGGCAGCCATTTACTTCTTGACTACATGGTAAATAAATCCATTACTAAGATAGTTCAGCTTCCTGTTTCTAGCAGAAAGGCTCTAAGGGGAAACTTTTGGTCTGCCACTTTTCTACCCATGGGTGGATGCTTCCCTTTCGGGAAGCAACAACTTCAGGAGCAAACATTTTAGCTCTTTTCTCATTCTCTGTTATTCTCAGCTGTAGAGTTAATACCCAATTTTTGCTTACCAGGAGCTTTGCTACTAAATTGCTCAGAAGGCATCTGCTTGCTTTCCCTGAGTAAGCCTTTCTTGGCAATATCTTACTGCTAGAGTTCAGCCTCTGTAAGCTGCTGCCATTTCAGGGAAAGAAACTTAGCTCTGATTTCTGTGAACCAGGTCCAGATTTACAACCATGCATTTACAGCTAGGAAGCAAAGCCTTGGTTCTCTTTCTAAGCTTCTGTGCAGTCCACACAGGAATCCGTACAATGCATTGTTTCCAAGTTCTCCTCTTTACATGCCAGTCATGAAGCAATTCTATTCAATCTTTTGAGGATGATATACAGAGAACAAAATATAAAGAACACAGAATTCTTTTAAGATAAAGACCCATAAACTGACTGCTTACATGAAGTGACTCTTTTCAGGCTTACAAAGCAGACTTCAGCCAGGTGGTTTCAAATTTTTATGTCATAGCAGAAGGCTCTGTATAGTATATATTGTTAAGTATTACAGAGTTACCAAGCGTGGCTCTCTAAATTTAGCCAATGATGTTCTTTTGTTTGGATCCTTTTCTTAATAATCATCCCATGTTGCTTGCATGCATGCCCCCTGTTTTTTTGTTGCTCTGTTGTATAGGCATAATGCTGCACATTTAAAAAAAGACAGTAAAGCTGCTAAAATAATTACTGTTCCACTGAAACTATCCAAGGATTACTTTTTGGATAGCGAAATACAGACATTCTATCCCAAGACTGCTTTGACCCTTGCTTGATTGAAAGCAACATCTGTTTTCCATGTTTCCAGCTGTGCTTGGCTAGTCAGAGGTAGCCAATTGCAGACATGTGACATCTCCTCAGCACATTATGTTGATATCACTGACTTACACCTTATTTGAACGATAGGCACCAAAACTTCCCAACACCTTTTAAGTCTCCAGTACCTCCATCCCAGAAAAGTCAAATACTTGTCAGTGGCCTTTTTCCTCCTTATAGACTGAGATAATACCCAGTACAAATGGAAGCCAGGAATACAGACAGACAGAATATTCATTCCATAGCTGCAGAGAAACTACACAGAAAAAAAGCTGTTTAGAATTTCAAACCTGCAATTCTGTGGAATTTGAAGGTAGATCAGGAAAATAAAGTTTAAAATATCAATACTATACAGCCAGTTCTGAGGCTCCTCATAGCAAGTAATTTTAAGATCAATAACTACTTTGTTTAACAGACTGCTGAAATAGAGGTGTCTGAACAGAACTAATATGTAAACAGCATCCTTTTCAGGAGGAGCCATTTGATAGCCCCATCTGGGACATGAGATACTATCAGGCAAGTCACAGAAAGTGTAGTGAAATAGCTTAATTTAGTAGTGAAAGAAAAATAAATGTATGACTAGTTTAAGATTAATGACAGATGAGACTTAATTCCCCTTACTCTGTTTCTCCATAGCTGTAGCTCTTGAGAAGGTAGGAGGAAACAGCAGCCTGTGAGAGTTGGATACTCAAATCCATTGCCAAGAACGCAATTCTGATTTAGCTTACTCTGGAGTCAGTTCAGTTTATGCTGCCTGAAGTTCATTACCAGACACAAAGCCTAATGACTTTAGTTCCGCATCAGGAATTACTCTGTTCTTTATTCTGGAATACCAGTTTCTGCTAAAGCTGGTGGCCCTTTTTCTTGCTTCAGTCCTGTCTACCTCAATAATCTGGTTCCCCCGACTAACATTATCCTGAACAACCTACTCCTTCCATCATATGTAAATGGAAAGGCAAAAGAGTTCACTTCATGACCGACTTTCACATATGGCCAGACCAAGAAAGGATCTGTATATTTTGTGCCCAGAGTTGCATGCCTACATGGCAAACACATTGGCAGAATTTGAAGACTATCTTTTCTTGACAGTTCAACAACAAAGGAGGAATGAAAACTAAGGAAAATCATCAGTTGCACTAATTCAAGGAAAAATTGCCAAAAAGGCAACAAAACGATACGTAAAACAGAACAGGACAGAAATAATTCTTGTAACTATACTCTTTGAAGATCTAGTTGGGTCAGTTACAGACAATCCTGAAGTTAACAAGCAGAATAAAGAAAGGCTTAAGCAGACTTCAGAAGTTTGGGCCCGGAACTAAATCAGTATTCTAAGCACTATCGACACGTATAGCATCACTAGATATTCATTGTAATTACTGTGGCAGTTAAGGCAAAAAAGATTTAATTTTCTTGTAATTCTAACAACTAAACACATTCAGGTATTTAGCATTTCCAAGTTTGGGATATCTCTAGACTTGTTACAGCAAATATGTCAGGTTTAAAAATCATACCAAGAACAGAAAAAAAAAATCTGTCCTTGGTTATATTACATACATCACCTTCGATTACTGAACTTAGAAGAATGTTTTAGATTGACCAAATTGACCTTCCATTTGGCCAATAATTCTGCTTGCTTACTTTTCCCATTTACTTCAGAAGTGCAAATAAACTAGCCATTTATACATTTGTTTAGACTTTCAGCTGCAGTTCTTTTTCTGGTTCTAATACAATGTTTGGGTTATATGCACCACAAGGGAATGCTTGTTTAAAAATTCATTTCAGTTGGAAATTTTATATTCTGGAAGTTGTATAGAAAAATCTGTGTTGGTCTTCAATTAAACAAGACTGCACGTCTAGCCAGATACTGTCCATTTAAATTCCACTTTCCAAAATTTGTCTCATTGTTTATAAAGCATTATGCAGCTAATGAACAGAAGAACCTGCTCAATTTGTCTTCATTACTGAGCACATCAGCAGTGGACCCAATGGACATCACCCAGTGGATTGTGGGGCTGGGAACAATCGGTTTACATTTTTGTGCTCATCAGTATTCAGAAAACCCAACACTATTCATAAGTGGAGCTGTCTCAAGTTGTAAAATATACCCTTTTTGCAGTAGTGTCCGAGAATAAACAAACAAACCTAGGGGGTAAAGGCACAGGATATGAGTAAGGATATTTGTGACCCAGTCAGGGACTTCTTAATTGACCCTCAGGCCAAATCATTAATGTCCTTTATTTATTTGCATATGTGAGTAGTAATGTTGCGCATGTGTTTAAATATGTAGTCGAGGTATGCTCCAGTTTAAGATGAGATTTGCATTTAATTTTGAAAGAGAAGTTTGTTTAATAACATTTTCTTTCTGATAATACAGTAATGCACAGGGGCTTTAGTCTCGAAAAAGTGCACTTAAAGATAGGTATGTTGTTTTCAAATAGCTAATACCCTCTGCTAAGGAGCAGTAAATGAACACTGCTGACAGGGAGAGTAAGGAACAATCCAAGGAGATGGTAGTAATTGCAACAGGCAGAGATCTTAACATATTAGCTCTCTAGCCATTGCCAAGCATCAGATTATTACAGGCAGCTGTGGGAGAGGCAGCCTAGGATAAAGCTGTAAATTTTGAAAACAATACATGGGTGATAAATAAGAAATTTGCATCATCAGACTCTGAAATATGACCAAACCTTACTCATGTTTGGTATAAAATTGTGAGGCTATTCAACCGCACCAAGATTTAAAACTGGGAAAATATTACGGAGTTTTTTTCACAAGTAACCCCATATGGATCTTCTACCAATACATTCTCTTCAGGCCCATTATTTTTATTGCAGTTGTTAAAAAACAAGCAAACAAACATGCAAGTTTCACATAGATGTAAAGAGAAAGCACATTTCAAAGTTGTGATCTGTAGTGTCTACAAATTACTTTCACATAGACGCATGTACCTATAGCAGAACAGCCACTTATATGGCTGACACACAGCAAACAATCTTCAGAACTAAAAGCATGAGCTAAAGTTATTGTTTGCTACCTCTGGTTGTAACAGGCCCCTATATTCTCGTGAACATGCACAGAAAAGACCTTCCAAGACACTGATCAGATGTTGTCATAATTCAAGTAGGAACCAGAAGCAGCACTACACAGTTCCTCTGAATAATAATTATTCCCCAAACTGTTCAAATTATGACTATAAAGTACTCAAATAAAACTGCTTTCAGTCAGTCAAAGAAATTTATGAGATTCTTGAAACACAATCTGAACATAGTTCAGCTTAAAGGAACAGGGATTAAAATCATTCAGCTCTCTGCTGAGTAATAATGCGGTTGAAGGCTGCCATCTATTTTGGGAGGTGAGAAACAAATACCATTTGCCACTCAAAGCTTGGTAATGTTTGTTGGATTCACCAATCTTTCCCTTAAAATGCAGCTTATTTCCTGCCTCCCATTAAACCTTTTGTTGTTGTTGTTCTGACACCTTTGCACACTCGGTCATGGAATAGGTATTTTTCCAGACTACATATCAATTTCAATTCTTAATGCATTATCTGAACAAATTACTTGCATTAAGACCTTAAAATGCTCAAAACAAGTGTCAAAAACTGAGTTGAAATGCTACAACACATTTGAACAAATCAAAGAATTGTGTGATCTAATTACTCTAAATCCAAACACTGAAAATTTATTAAAACAATTTAGCAAATGGCTAAATTTTTTAGACAGCTTAACAAGAGTTCTGTCTAAAATTAAATCCACAGGGTAGGCTTTATTAGAGAAACACTTAACAGAGGCAGGTCTTTCCATAAAGTGCTTTTAAAATCTCAGACTAAATACAGGATTTTCAACATTTAAATGTATTGCAGCTTATTAGCCGAAGCGTAAAGTCAATGAAGTTGTACTATATTAAAACCGCAAGAACAGAAATGACCCCACAATAGCCCATTAACATTTTACCTGAAAAATTAAATCAGGAAGCATTTCCAAAAAACATCAAATTGGCACTGCACGGTTTATACTTTGACACCTGCCCCAAGAGACTAACCCTTGAGTTCCAAATTCCGCAATTTCAAATATGCTTAAAGGGAATTCTATCTTCCACTAATCTATCCAGTACAAATTCTAAAGCAATTTGCAGAGTCTACAGCCATCTGGGGACAAGTGGTTTCTCTCAATTATTGAGCCACAATGACTTGCATCACTCTTAATAATGACACCTTCAGTCCCTAATCACTTCTTTCCTGATACATGCCTATGTGAATCCCAATATTCTGAAAAGTCCAAGTCAAAATGCTATCCTCAGAAAGGAATAGCATCTATAGAAATCTGCACCCTGTGGTACTTTCTAAAATAATGCAAACCTTGAACACCAAGACCAAGTAAACGAGGATGGTTCTTTATCAAAAGTATTTTTCAACCCACAAATCTTTAGCACCTTGTCCTACGAAATGTGTGTTCAGTAAATGCTTTTATGATTTATTTGTGCATGATAAGCAAAGAATAACAATTTCCTGTGGCAAGGCGAAGCCATAACCCATATTCACCCAAGTTTTAACAAGGACTAGTCCCCTAAATAAATAGGTTCCAAAGATGAAGACTGTTTTCTGAAATCAGCCCATCCAGCAGATGGAAATGAGGGAGTAAATTAAGAAAAACACCCCCCAAAACTTCTTAATCTTTTAATACAAATTCTCCTCAAACAAAATATCAGTTAGAGTCACTGCTATCTCCCCAAACATTAACTGTATATGGCAAGTTACACCTGAGCATTCACATGTTACACTGGCTGCTCACCTCTATGACGTTTCTGCTGCAAGAATTAGGTACCTACTCCAAGAAAACAGCTAGCTGCTGTCATATAGGTTACTCCAAGGAGTAATCTAACAATCTCTCATGATCTTCTTTGCTGAAGTAATCTGCCAGAAATCCTGAAGTATCAGAGTTTCCAGCAGTCACCATCCCAATTCTTTACTTCCTTGATAGCAATTATAACAAAGGCAAGAGCAGATAAAAACCTGAGCAGTAACCTGAACAGTCTGAGAGGTAAGATTAACTGTGTCACTTCATAGCTGTTGGTCTATTCAAAGGTCAGCTACAACTGCAGAACCTTTCCAGATCAGAAATTAAGCAAATATTATTTACCGAGAACACACCCTCTTAGACTGTATGAATACACAGAACACAGCTAAACTCATACTCAGCAGATAAGGGAAGAGAATAAGTTAGATTTAAGAAAACCTTGCAAACACAGAATCATAGAATAGTTAGGGTTGGAAAAGACCTTAAGATGACCTAGTTCCAAACCCCCTGCCACGGGCAAGGACACCTCACCATAGACCATGTCACCCAAGACCCTGTCCAGCCTGGCCTTGAACACTGCCAGGGATGGAAAATTTACCACTTCTATGGGGCAACCTGCTCCAGTGCCTCACCACCCCCACAATAAAGAACTTCTTCCTTATATCCAACCTCAACTTCCCCTGCTTAAGTTTAAACCAATTACACTCCTTGTCTCATTGCTACAATCATTGAAGAAGAGTCCCTCTTCAGCATCCTCATAGGTTTCCTTCAGATATTGGAAGGCTGCTATGAGGTCTCCACACAGCCTTCTCTCACACTGGATTACAAGTCCACAAAACGGCTTGGTTAAAAGCCAGCTCATTGAAGTTTTCCAAAAAAGACCTCATCACACAACTCACAATTCATGTTCCTCAGTAAGATACTTTTTTATGACCTTTTCCATATCAGGACTAACATATGCACAACTTACTCCATTGTTAATCACTATAACAAAGAACCAGTTTCAGCCATTACTGCAAATAGGGGTCTAGCCATTCATAGTATTATTGATAATATATATCAGTATTATAGCTGTATATACTCTATGAGGAAAATTTCAGTCAGAATTGAGTTCACTGAGCTGAAAAAAAACCCCAGAAATATCAAGTTAAATCATAAACTAAGTATCATACCACATGCCAGTAACAGTAATTTGGAGCTCAGAGCACTGTGAAGAGCATTCCCATTCATGTATATATAGAAAAAACATAGTGCAACTGTAAGAAATACTAAGCAGTCATACATACATTGAATATTACTTAGTGAGATCATGTTATATAGGAGGCTAATTATACGAGTTGCTGAAATGGAAATGAGAATTTGCCCCTTCTTTCAAAGGAAAGAAAAATGACATCTTTTTGTACCATAAAAATTTAAGGAAGATGTTTGCATCACAACATTGCTCCACTGCGTCTGCCGGGGGGTAGCTGGAACCACTTTAATTCTGCGATTTTGCTCAAGTGCCAAAGTATTTGAATATAGGTAGGCTAAAAATGAATAAGTAAGCTGTAAAATTAACTTTCCAAATTATTCCACAACCTCTACTAGAAAAAAAGAAGGAAAACAAGTTTCTCTTTTCTTGCAATAGAAATCCTTAAATATTTTTTTCTGAGGAAAAAAAAAATCACTGTTATCCTAATTTTAGCTATCTATCCCAGTGGGCTGATGTGCTGTGTGAGCCTTTTTAATGCTGAACCCCAGTTTACCTTGACATGAAAGCTATTGGCAGAACTGGATAGACGCATAACATGTAAAAACTGTTAAAGAGCCAGGAGATCGAACCCATGTGAATTCGTGAAAGTAAAACACTTGAATTTAGTAACATCTTTTTATCGTCTTCAGTATTGGACTGGAACTTGAAATATCAGTTTGAATATCTGGTAGCTATGAGAACAGAAGAAAATAAACTGCACAAGAAAAAATAAAAATACCAACATTTTGATCAAACTGCTGAATAAACACTACAGAATATATTTGTATTTATTATGACAATTTAACTGTTCCTGTTTATATGAAGACTGAGCTATTCATATATTATATCAAACAGATGCATACCTTCTTATCAGTTCAGAATTTCCATAGGTTCAAATATACATATAAGTAAAAATTGCCCTCTTTACAAAGACTGTCAGCTGATTGAACAACATTGTTACTGGCAGTGTTCCCATTTTTGAGGATTCATTTAATAACCCAGCACACAGTGTACATTAATTTCATTTTTTCTTTTCCTACCTCTTTATACTTTTATGGAATTCTCACAGGAGATCTTCCAGTCCTATTGTGTGCTGCTCCACTCCAGCTGCAAAAGGGCTGGGATTGGGGCCAGCGTGTGTGAATACTTGAAGGGTCACAGGGTCAGCAGAAATTGGCTGCTTCTGCTCTTTCAGTCTCCTCTGAGAAACTGCTCCACACCTCATCACTGAGAAATACACCTCCCACGACCACTTTTGCCTAACACAACCAAAACACACCAGGAAAGAATGTGAGGGACTGGAAGCCTGAGGTCACATTCCAATCAAGCAGATGTTGAAAAGGAAAAAAGTACCTTTAAGCAGAACCTTGGGAAAGTAAAAGCATTTCTATTCGTATTGTTTGGAAAGATGCACTTTATTAGGACAGTAGAGCAAAGCCAGGGCAGAAAAGCTGTCTGACTGTGCTCAAACATGACAAAGTATTTTCTGTGTGTTAATGCCTAATGGTGGCAGTTTTTTTCTGTTTGTTTACTTTCAACAGTTTGGAAATAATGACCTCAAAAACTGAATTCCATGACTCAGTCATACAAGATGCAGAACAATGGTGAAATGTTTACTCATAGTCTCCTATCTTTTGCTCCATTTCAACCCTCTGCCTTCAACTGTAGATATTTCCTTAGACACGACCCACTATTATGTATACTGGTAGTTTCTCCCTCGGGTACTAGAACAGGATCTTCATGTTTATTTATATAATTCCATAAAAACAGTACCAATTAAGCTTAGCAGTGATCTGAGCAGGTTTATATTCAGTGATGAAGTGCATGTGGGTCTATTTATTCTTCTCTTTAGTGAAAGATAAATGAATTTGAACTAGATTAAGCAATGTGGCACCTTTCATCTGGAACTGTTGGAGGAATATTTATATTATTTCCACTGGTTCATTCATTGCCTGCAGCATTTAAATGATGCATTTTAATCATACTGCCATATAAAAAATACATTTCTCTTATGTATTGACTCTCATCAACACTGGAGCATGTATAATCCTATCAGGTGAGTTTACTTGCTTTTAATTCTAGAAAGCTCTTTCTACAAACTCATCAGAAGCTTTCTTCCCTATTTTTGTTTAGATACTTCAGTAATGCTCAACAGTCAATATAAACCCTATGTTTTCTTGGGTTTTGCCATCCAGAAGGCACAAGATAATGGTCACAAATGGTTAGTTGCGTATTTTAGGGTTTGTGGGTTGTTTTTCTTTTCCCAGTTTGATCACTATTTTTCTATGATTTTGGCTTATTGAAGACTGAAGTTGCTAGCTTTGAGTGGATGTTTCTTAATACAGCATCAAATGCAGCCAGCTGCTAAATTCATTTTTTTGTTAATGGATGGAGGCAAATATTTAACACTTTGACCGAATGCCTGCATATACTTGCCACCATAGACAGACAGTTATTTAGCGGTAAATCATGGCTATCTGGTAGACTAAATGTTCGCAAATTGTCAAAACTAAGTAGAAATTGTCCTGCTTGCAGCCTCCAGAAGGAAAAGAGTCGGATACAACATAATTGCATGTGTGAGCGCAGAGACAGTGAGGCAGGATTTATACTTAAAACAGTACAACAAAAGACAGACCACTTTCCCCAGATTGTGTGCTTCCTTAATTATGAGGATGCCACAGAAAATGAGTATAAAAAAATAACAAGGATATTACAGGAATGAAAATACATGCATTGGTTTGTTAATGATGTAATCTACAAGGAAGGTAACATGCCAAACCCATTTCTGTGGATCAGAGGGCAAATGCTCTTGGAGAGTTGGTTGCCTCCTCAACCTACTTCCAGATTAACTGAGCTACTTCTGAGGCACCTGGCTCCAGCCTTCATCCAGGCTCACACAACCACTACAGATACATCTGCATTGACTTTCTGAGTTGGTTCTCCCCAGCTGTCCACTAGAAGTTACCAGTACCCAGATGTGCCAATGAGAATCCTTATGCATTTCAGGACAGAGTCACCCCTGACTTTAACTGGGGGTGAAGCTTACTTGTACTTCACAACCAATTTCGCAGTGTGATTGATAAAGAAATGCTCATTATATTATCTATGCCAGTTCAGACACTGGCACAGTAATTTCTAGTTGTGAAACTGTGGCAAAGTTCATTGGAAAGTAGCACCTTAATAGCTGTTTTCACCTGCACATGTGATCTCACTGTCAGTGACAGGACACTGTCCCTAGTAAGACCATTAGACTTTTTATAGTGCTTTTAATCCCTAAAAGATAGATCAAGAAAGAAATTTGAGGCAGTTTCTGCTAGTTTGAAGATATTCTTTTGAAAATGTATTACAGAAATAGCATACAAATCTAGATCCAGGTACATCATCTGAAATTAAAGCCCATCAAATAAATCATGAAAAATAAAGCATTCTGTCTTACACTGCTGTAGTAAAGCGTATTAGCAACTGCTTGCTGACAGTAGGTGATTTAAGTTCACTCAATTCAGGTCTCTATACAGGGGTTTCAGAACTTCATAATTACCCTTTTCTTCCTATCAGCTCTTAAAGGTATCCTCTGAAAAGACAAATTCCACTGTCATTTACACCAGTTCGGTTTAGCTATTGCCTGTAATTCTGAAATAATTCAGCAAAACACTGACATAAAACCCAGTGGAAAATATAATTTTTTTTTAGCAGCTTAATATTTTGTCACTTAAAAAGAAGGTAATATAAGTTACTATGTGAAAAAAGCTGATTAGAAAAGCAGACACATCCTATCCTTCTCTCTGTTTCTGGCAAGTTGGCAACTGCTCAGGATTGATCAGAGACTGGCCTATTTCTCAAGGACCTCAGGAGATTATAAGATTTTAAACCATAATCTCAGGAAAATGCCTAAAGCGATTTTTTTTAAATGATTGTCTATTATAAAAGAAAAAAAAAAAAAAAGAAAATAAAAATAAATTAAAAAAAAAAAAAAAAAAAGGAAGAAGAATTAAGAAAAGGTTCTGCTTTCCAAACTGGCAGAGAGACTATAAACAATGGTTCCAGAAAAGCCTGAGACACCTGACACTGACATGGACTCAGGCAAGCTTGAACTTCTGCCATAATAAACATACTATATCTGGGAGAGACAAAATTAAATTTGAAATAATGTTATTCATGTGCAGAAGTAAAGAAGTTCAACTGGTCAATAGTACAACCCAGTCCTGGTCAGTAAAAGAATGGGCTGGAAATGAACTGTTGAGTGGGAGAACAGCTTTACAGCTTTCCAAATTTCACATAACTGTATGAACACTGGAGAAAGCCTCTTAACAAGGCTGAATAGATAACTTCATAGGGTTGTCCATTCTGTGATCATAATCTCCTCTTCTCATGGGCAGAAGCTAAGGTAGTGGGCATGCCGAGTGCACTGTCTTCAGATGATTCAGCTGATATGGGGCTGGCCCTAAGTTTAAGCACTGCTTTTAAGGATCTACCCTCTTTAATTCAGCTCCTGCACCCAGTAAGAAGTGTGAGAGCCAAACTCTGTTTGTAACTCTTTAGCAAAAAGGCTTTCTACCCTATCATGTAATTTCATGCCGAAGAGCACCCCTAGCACTGTTTGCAGGACCTGCACTACTACAGTGTTTAGCAACCACGTAGTTTATGAAATCTGGATCTTAACTCCTATGTGTGTTAATGCCCCCTCTGAAAAAAAGACCTGAAACCATTTATCTTCACAATAGCTTTGTGAGGTTAAATAAAGACCATTCTTAGTCACCATATAAGGCTCTAACATGGAGTATTAAAATGTTCTTCTTTTGGGACATTTTACATTAATTTCCTTTGGTTTTGTTGTTACTAACTCTTTTAGCACACAAGTTCTCAGCATGAAACACCCACATAATCTGTGGAATGTTAAAACAATTTATTTTAACAGTTAGAAAGAGCTAGTTTGGCCTTTCACATCAGTGTCTAACACTAAGGAGTTTAAATTAGAACAGGACTGATAAACATGAATATTCATTACTAGCTCTGTTAATGTTAAAATCATAACATACATACTTTGTGGTGTGGGATATAAATACAGATTCTCTTCTTATCTGGTTTCCACTGTGTGTGGCAGTCAAGTTTTTTGGAGTAGACAAACATAATTTTGGTATCTCTTCTTGGCTTCAGTGTAGATTTGCATAGTAAAACCAGACAAGAGCAAGTAGGAGGTGAGAAGTAAACTTCTCTATAGTGTTACCTTTCAACAGTTTTTACTGATGCTACATACTTCAGATTATCCATTATCCATTTTCCATTCAGATTATCCAAAAGTACAAAGAAAACAGCCACATGTATCCTTATATTACTTCAAAATTAGTCTGTTTGAACCACTGCATCCACACAGGAAACCTTAAGATTTCTCAGTGTGGGAAAGTATAGTTTTGAAAGGAGAATGTACCTATATTATAGTAAATATTATAGTGTCTGTACTGAAAGGAGGGAGACGATGAATTTTACTCTTATTAACACCACCTACAAAAAACTTGTTTTACAACTTCAGTCCAAATTAGAGTCAAAGAACACAAGGCAATCTGCAAAATAATTAGTTATAATTGAGCAACTGTATTAAAATATAAATTTAGTTTCTGATTTTTTTAAAACAGTAAAATAATGTTATCCTATCAATTTGTAAAAGCTCATAAAAATAAACTGATTGATGCAGCATTAGATTGTCATTTTCCAGTGCAAACTTCTTATATAAATTGATGAGATATTGGAAATAAAATATCCAAGACATTTTCCTTGTTTTGCAATTACTGTCACTGATATGTGAAGTTCTTTGGAAATAGTAATAATAAAAAACAGCTTGCAGAGGAGTTTATTTTAGCCCTTTCTTTGCTGAAACAAAGAAAGTTTATTATCTTTATTTCTGACTGTTATAGTCCAAGCTGATAAACCAAGTAAGTGATGTTTTTACTTGGTAAGCCCTTATTTATTTTATGTTCACATTTCATGCATTAATATCATTATAGGTTAAGTAATAACAATCAGACTTTATGATAATAAATATTTTGCCAAGCAGTTTAAGATGAAGGTTTGAAAAGGCTAAAAAGCAGGAAAAAACCCTGAACAAATCTCTTTGCAAAGACTCTGCCCTCCCCACTCTCATTTCAAAGAGCATCACTAGATCTGACCCAGGTTAACAGTTTTAACACTATTTTGTCTCAACAGCCACGTGTGCTTTTTGCTATCCCTGTGACTTTAAACTGCACAACTTCCTATACATCTGCATGCATAATCCAATTAAACAGGAGTGTTTGGTCCTCCTGCAAAGCAGGGAAATGATGTACATCTCACAGAACATTGTGAAAACTCATTCAAATACCTTAACAAACTGTTGACGACCAATGACAACCCTGCTGACTTCAGTCAGACACAGCTTCATAAGCTTTTGAAGAAATATCTCAAGTTCCTTTTATGTCCCCAGTTCTAATAGTTCTGGCCATAAGGAATACAATGTAATAACACAAAGACAGATATATAGAGCATATTTTCCTTGGTTGGTCTCCTACATATAACTTCTTAACTCAGCCACTGACAAGACAATTGCTTCCAGTCCACTTTCAAGGAAAAGTTGAACACGGTCTTTAAGAAAACATAAGTATGCGTCTGAGCATTCTATGTAATCTCAATCTTCTTGTGAAAACAATGCTTTATGTTTTGGGGCATTAAACATGACAAAAGTGGAAAAGTAGTTAGAGAGGTGCTGTTTATAACCAGCTCTAGTTTCTTTGCCAGAAACTTCTGGTTAAATTAATGATACAAAAAATGTACTTACTGTATCTGGCAGAATAGTGTTTAATATAACAAGTTCATATTATAAATGTTCATTACATTTTTAAAAATGCAGAAATTTACTAAAAACCTCTGCATCACTTTCTTTGGGACAAATCTACAGGTCTCCAAATATATATATTTCTTCAATGACTTAGGGAGCACTTGAATTAAGTTCAGCTTGCTGTTCTGTAAGCATCATTGATGTTTCAGACAAACTATAAGAAAAGCGATGTTTATATTTGTTTCTCAAATAAATTGCAGATTTACAGCCATAGCTTTCTCTCAAATATGCCTTCCTTTACAACTTCACAGAACTGGAGTTTGATGCAATTGTTCTACACTGCCACCAGCTATTCAGACTATAAACAGAATCATGAAATACCTCAATTCAGAAGGAACCCACACGGACTGAGTCCAACTCCCTGCTCTTTGCAGGACTACCTAAAACTGTATAAAGAGGATTGTCCCATCCCAGGTGAGTTTTGGTTAAATTTGATATGGTTGGTTATTGCCCAGCTCTCTAGTTTATACACATCTGTCTGTAAGGCTTCTCTGACCTCAAGGGAACCCACATCCCCCTCCTAGTTTAGTACTATCAGCAAACTTACTTAATGTACATACAATTCCTGTGTCTAGATCCTTTATAAAAAATATTAAAGAGCACAGGCCCCAAAACTGAGACCTGGGGAACCCCACAGGTAACTGCTTACCAGTCTGAGGTGACCTCATTTACTGTAATTCTTTGAGCCCAACCCATCAGCCAATTGCTCACCCAACATATTATAGGATTCTCCAGCTGTGTGCTGGACATTTTACCAGAAGGATACTGTGAGAGACAGTATCAAATGCGTTGCTAAAATCCAAACCCACCACATCTACAGGCTTTCTTTGCTCAACTAGATGGATGAACTTGTCATAAGAGGAACTTAAGTTTGTTAAGCTGGGCTTTCCCCTCATGAAACTATGCTGCCTGTGACCAATGATTGCAACATCTCTCAAATGTTTTTCAGCAACTCCCAGAATAACCTTCACTATAATTTTAGCAGGCACTCAAATGAGACTGACAGGCCTGTAATTACCAGGATCTTCCTTCTTTCCCTTCTTGAAAACTGGACAACATTTGCCAGCTTTCAGTCAATTGGAACCTCTCCAGTCCCCATGACCTTTGAAAAATAATGAGGAGATGTCCCACAATGATATCAGTCAACTCTTTCTGTACCCTGAGATGAATCCTATCAGGCCCCATAGATTTACATGCATCCAGCTGGAGCAGCAAGTTCATCTGTATTTGTAAAAATAGAAAGGTCTCCCATTCCAGAAAAAGTGGTACTACTCTTTCTCCTCTAAGTATTGTTATGTTGGAACAACATAAACTTATGTAAATTTCAGGGACCTTAGTTTTTAGTTATAATAAAAAAATCAAATGTTGAGTGAAAACATAACATCATATATCGAGCTACATGAAGAGAGGGGTTTGCCAACCCCTAAAAGATATTCAATGTCAAATCCTTTGAAAGCATCAAATGAAAGTTTCCAAACTTTTTGACTCCCTCTCCCCATTGCTAAACAATTTGATCCATGTATCTGTTGGGCCCTTAGCAAGATCCACAGCAAGTTCACTACTGTGTCTTGAAATCTATGAGACATCTGTACCTGTTAGCCAGGTGGATAGTATCGTACTAGTAAGTGCTACATGACAAAGCAGTGTTCATCACTAACTACAGCTGATCATATAATCCACCACAAGCTACTTATTGGATCTAGCATGAGGTATGTATGAACAAATAGCAATTTGATTGAAGTGCTGACATTACAGTAAGAGTGGATTTATTGTTTCCTAACCAATTCATTCAAGCAGTAGAATGCTCAGCCAGTTTGGATGATGAAGTCAGGCAGAGCTTTAGAGGCTTTTCATTTGTGTGCTTGAGTGCAGCCATGGTATACTATGTGCACTATTAATGCTCTCCAATATTAACCCTATGCCTTAATTTCAATATATAGAGGCAATACCTGAACAACTGTTTGTTCTAATTTTGCAGTCTTGGAAGAAAGTAAACACAGGTGGACAGTTCTACTTGCAGTCTGCATGTCCTAATTTGTTGATGAAAACAAAGATATGTTCTTTATAAAATGAATTGTATTTTCTCCTGAAATGACAGAAGTATATGCTGTACTGTCATACATAATCAATAACATTAGTGAAAAAGTTTGATAACACATCAAGCAGAAATAGACCACAGTCTTAAAGTCCAATCAAATTATGAATAAATACAAAGTGCTTAAAAAGTAAACTAAATGTACTATAGATTTCATTCAAGAACCATGATATTAAATTGAAAAATAATCTGCATTGATTTTAATTTTTCTTGTTTTGAATCTTTTTATAACTGATGTGAACTGCAGAAAAGGGAAGAGCTGAAGGACACAATGTCTTTTCCTCAGTATTCTTGCAAGTATCTTATACTTTTCATTCTGAAGTACGATTTATAAAATTGCCTATAATGAAGAATGGGAGGGGGGACAAAATAAATTGCTCTTTCACAGGCTAAGTACAGTTCTTTGTGCTCCAAAAGCTTTCATTACATCTCTTCTCTGATTTTAGCTAGCATTAAAAATGACACAATAGAGAATAGCTGAAGAGGGTAACCTCACCTGCTCCCAGGGAACATATACAAAAGTGTGGTAGCAATTCACAGATCACTGAAGTCACGAAAATTTCTACTGTTACAACCCTCCAGAAGACTGAGCAACTACTAATGTGTGTGAGGTGAGGTGCCAGGGAGGTAATCAACACTAAATACAGTAAACCAAACTTAAGACTTGTAATTTAGATTATATGAACCTCACCGATTTTAATTGCAAGTGCACTTAAGACTACCTATTTAATATAGAGCTGCTCAAGTTCCACAATTGGTGTTACACAAACATTTTTCATTCATGAATCTCAAAAGAAGGTAAAAGTAACACTGCATTAATTTTGGAAAGGTGGATTCAGATAATTTACCTCTGGGCCTAGATACATCATTAGCTCTGAAGTTTTAAGTGGGGCTCCACCTGCTGATTTGAAGTTAACACAACAGGTTCCTTTCATCAGGGAGACCACTTTTCTCCACACTTTTGAGTACCATTGTGAAGGAAAGCAATGCATTTAACAGCCAGTCCCTTATTTTTAAACAACAATGTACAACTGGTTTCTCTATAAGAACTTGTAAGTAAGAAATGTATTCCTCTCCCTGCTCTACGCAGCTGATCTTTCTGTTCTCAGTGTGTGCTGCCAGTGTATCTCCCAGATACTTGGGGAGAGAAACAGATACTTGCTTGTGGTGTATGTTGACATTTGCAGATGTTCTTATTTTGCCATTCCATTTGCAAATCATTTGCTATAATTAAATTACACCAAACCCTCTCTCAGTAATGCTTACTTACATTCTTATTATCATAACTTCTGGTATCTTCTCCAAGCATCAAATTCAGAATTTATTGATGCTTACTAATGCCTAAGTACAGTCTTTCCCTGTTAACTTTTGGGCAGATAAGACTGTTTTCAAACACCATGCCACTGCACCTATGGAATGACTGTTATATAGGGGTGACAGAATAACTCAGATGTCCTTCTTCAAACAAAATCTGTGTTGCCAGGTTTCTCCTTTAGTCTCAGAGAAAAGGTAATAAAAATATACGTGCCTTGTACAAAAGAAGAAAAAAGATTTTTTGAGCTTTCTTCACACTTAGGAAACCCATAACAGAAAAGAGATGTCTCAGCTCAAATAATCACTACCAGAAGCTATAGCGAGTAAATTTTAAAGGTTGCCCATATAGCCTACTAATCCTGTATAACTTTCTAACATTTTGGCTGACAATTCCCAGCAGATGAGCTGACAAAATTTAAGAAGGGTGTGAGAAGAAAACCCAGAAGTCTGATGCAACTGGAGAAAGCAGTAATTCCAGAGCTCACACCAAAATTCTATTAATAACTGTACATTTTGTTGGAGTGGATTGCAGGGTTAATTAATAATTCTGTATAACTAATAATTAATCTCTTTCAGGTTTGGCACTGTATTACTCAAAGAAAAAGATTACTTTGGGGAGAAAATGTAGGTCATGGAAGTATGCTAAGCACATGCTTTAGGGAAATTTTGTATGATTTCTGTCCTCCAAAATGAATAGTTCTATCAGTTCATTGAATGATTTTTTTTTTTCTTTATAAAGATGTATTCTATACTAGCTGGAATAGCCTTTTGCTTATGACTCTCCACACACACACACACTGTCTTTTACATCCATTGGGTATCTTCAAAAACGTATAACTTACTTTGGTCCTTGTCTTTTTGGCCTGGAACCTTTTTCCATTGAAACCACAGGTGAAATTCCCACTGAACAGAATAGCAATGAACAAGCTTTAAGTCTCCATTATCAGACTGGCACATTTAACATCACTTTTCTAGTTTCTCATCTGCTACTGATTATCTGGGGCAACAACTGTTACTTTTCATAAAGGTGCTGCTGATGTGTTTCCATTTTTGGCAACAGAGATAATGAAATAAACTACATGCAAGGCTCAGAGACATCTTGTTTAAACAGATCACTACTACATAAAAGCTGAATTTGGAAGTTTTAGCTACGCTTTGTCATTGGTTTACTATCTTTAAGAGTATTAATCTCCAAACTAAGAATCAGGTAATAATCTTGAAGAAATCATCCCTTTATAAGTTAATGGCTGGATTTTCAGTTAATGGACCAAACTGAAGACAAGGGCAGTTAACACTATAACAAACTACAGTAATATAACCAATTTCAAGGGGATTATGGCTATCATAAACTGTATTAAATGGTTTATAAAAGCAATGGCTTAGACTTCTTTTTTTTTCTGAGTTATGTGAAGTAGAGTAAATGAGCGACTGCTTTGTTACATAAGTTTCCAACCAATTTTCTAAGCGTTTGGGACACAGCGAACGCTAACTGTCATATAAAGAGTATTTTAAATGCACCAGAGATTATTCTTTGTTCTAACAGGTGGAGGAAATAATTTAAAAAAAAGCACCAGATTCAAACTATGCTCAGTTTCATTGCCAGAGGCCATCACTTGACCATTTAAGTGTCTTATAATTTGTCAATTATATTACAAGGCCAAAGGATGATAAAAATAAACATATTGAAAGTCTCTTCTCTACCGCAGTGCAGTGTTTTGGATTTAGCACGAGAATAATGTTGATAACACACTGATGTTTTAGTTATTGCTAAGTAGTGTTTATACTAAGTCAAGGACTTTTGAGCTTCTCATGCCCTACCATGTTGATGAGCAGTGAGCAACTGCATTATGCATCACTTGTTTTGCATATTTTAATTCTTTTATTATTTTTATTACCATTATTATTATTCTTATTTTCTTCCTTTTCTGTCCTATGAAACTGTCTTTATCTCAATCCACAAGTTTTCTCATTTTCAGTCTTCTGATTCTCTTCCCCATCTCACTGGGCAGGGGGGAGCAAGTAGCTGTGTAGAGCTTAGCTGTCAGCTGGGGTTAAACCATGACCATCCTTAATACAATTACACATCATGATTTAGGCTGACATAGCTTTAATCTATTCCTAATAAATAAATCAGAGATAGTCTCCAACATACAAAAATATTTGTTCATTAAGGGGGCAGAAATAAGAGGGTGGAATGATAATGACTCAAGTTATTTAGATAAAGGTCCTCTGCCCATGGACACTGTAAACATAGAGCAGTTAATCACATTCTTTTACATTATCTGTGACCCAAATATTTTCCTGAAGTGTCTATTTGAATAGCTGCATCAGAGAATAGAAGCAAATGTCAAGCTGTTGCAAAAGGGCAGTCACTGTAGTGGGACATATAAACAGGAGTATAGCCTGCCAGATGCACGATGTCTTTTTGCTCTCCTCATCACTGATAAGGCCTCCACTGGCATATTATGCATTAAGAGAGATGTGGCCCAACAGAAGAGTCCAGAGGACAGCAACACGAGTTGTCACTCATTCAGAAGATGTGATCAATAAAGAAAAAACTATCAGACTTACTTAACCTAAGAAAAGGAAGGGCCAAGGAAGAAAAATCTTCAAAAACAAGTGTCTGGCAGAATAAAAGAAAGCAGTTGTCCATTTCAACAGGGAAAAGCTCATCAAGTGATAAGTTTAATCTATATATTCCTTGAATTTTATATATTATTATATCTACCAACAATGAAATGCTAGAATATGTTTTCTAGGAACATCATGCTGTTCCTATTCTAAATCTTTCAAGCTGTACGAAAACTTTACATCACTTTATTCCATTTAGTATCATATCTATTTATGGAATTTCAACTCAAGAAAAGTTTGTAATACTAAGCCTCTGGGCTAAGTAGGACATGAGATAAACATTCCTCTTTCCCAGGATATCAGAAGGATGAAAAATGGTATTCACCACCAGTATTCTTCCTCTCTAAGAAAGAAGAGCCACAATGATACCGTGCTTCCACATTCAGTACACTCAGCCACAGACTGGCATGGCTCCAGACGAAACAGGAGAAAATGCTCCTCACATTCTTCATGGTATTTCCTACTGTCAAAAGGTCTAATACATATCACACAATTATCCACTAGCAGCCATCACTTTTGGTTTTATTAGTAATTGGCTTCCTTCTTCCAGTGGAATACCCATGCAAAAGACACTTTTCCCTCAAATACAAGCCATCTTCCTCTTTCTCACAAATCCCATTTTATCATTTTGTGCTCACTTCCATTATTTTGCTCAGTCCCTTTTTATCAGTTTACTCTGTCTGAAGGGCTATTTGCAATTTCTTCAGTTGAAAGTGTCATTAGTATGCTGATTACTTCCTTTTTTTAATCACAAAAATGGATTTAACCCTGCTACTAGTAGTACCTCTCTGGAATACCTCACTCCTGACAGAGGTCCCTTTCAATTATGGACTGTGAACAGACACACCAAACTCCCTCTTTTTTGTACCGAGATAGATCATTCACAGTTAGAAGGCTCCTTTGACTTTCCTAGTATTGATTAGGGGAGATTTGGACTCTTTCCATGCTGCATTACAATCTGTATATCTAACAAGCTCACAGGCAGTGCATCTATATTTCACTGCAATCTGATTACAACAGACAACTGGCTTTTGATTCTCACTACTACGATTTCAAGGCAACAAGCAGTAAGAAATATGGCACCATTGCTACAGGATATACAAGTCTAGGATATTTAAGTCTTCTAGAGAACCAGCTGACCTCTGACTTGGAAATAGTATTTTTCTGATTTTTCAAGTCTCAGAAGTCTGTGCTGCATAAAAACCGTCAGTTAGCTTAACAACCTGTACACATGCAGCACAATGTCTTCCAGTAACACTGCCTGCCAGGAGTCACCATCTGTACTTCCTCTGCTGAGAACAGCCAAACTGTTACACAGAGCTGGGCTAACACAGGAATAACATACAAGATCTCTCACCACAAATGTTGGGGTGCATATGAAGGCTTCAGTTTCATCATTTTGTAGGTGTATAAAGATTCCCATTTTTATACTGTTTCCATCAAGTTTGTAAACAGCAACTGCAAGGAGAGCAAGTTACTAAAACAGAGCAAGGATTCGGGGAGTGCAAAGCTTTTCAAGGCTGTGACAGCTGATTATGTCTTTATATGACGTGTTCTGGTAGAATGAAAAACAAAACTACTCTATTCATCAGTCATTAGAAACACAGGAGTGATGGAGCCGTTTAGACAGTGGGGCAAACATGGAAATCTAAGTCTTGCTTTGACTAACAGAAGGACAGCTGTTTAGGTGGTATAAACTGATTGGGTAGTGACAAAATACACAGCTGAGAATCTGCTCACATTCCATTGTCTTCTCTTCTGTAAGCAAAAATGTCAGGTCTCCATATGCATATGCTCCTCTACAGCAGCTATGCAAGAGTAACTAATAACAAAAATCACTTACCTAAAGCTGTTGTTATCGGTCCTGCCCTGCCATGACTGGATCACCAAATGCTTGCCACTGTCCTGCAGCCTGTTAACTGAGCTGCACACCTCTGGCAGCTGAGGACGCCTCAGCTAGGTCCCACCTGAATGTTAAGTGCTTATAATACCGTCCTTCACTCAGTTGGACAGCTAACATACTGCTTTCTGCTTGCCTTCTTGTTGTCTATTGAATAAGCCACATGACTCTCACATACAGCACACAGCTCTCTTTCTTCGAATGCTTAGTTTCAGACCCAGAATTGTCTAAGAACACAAGCCAAGAAAACCATTATCATAAACCTTTAGACTGAACCCTAGAAGGAACAAGGCTGAAAAAGAAATAAATCCATTTCTTCAGTCTCCCTACTACCATCCTAAAGAACCATAGGAAACAAAAGGACAAAAGAAGAATGCAAGAATGATTGCTAAACTTACATGTAAATGTGCTATTCTCAGACAACAACATCTTACAGCTAGTTTCTACTGGCATGTATGGCTGCTTAGATAAAGGAACACTCAGGAACTTGTGTCCTCTACTTCCACTAGTTTCTATGAAGGTACTATTCTGGAGAAGAAAGTTACCTCTATACCTGTGAAATCATCTCTCTGGGTTTATGATAACACGTACATGAAGGTTCTCTATTGCTATCTGTCAGATGAAGGAGGCCTGGGGGAGGAGAAAAAGCACAAAGGGCTGGCTCCAAAGATGTTAGATTCATTTTAGAAATAATACTGGAATATGCAGACCTTATGTAAAACTACGGTAAAAGGAAATCTTAATGCATTTGCTTTGTCTGCAACGCTCTAATCACTCAGCAGATCAGCACATTGGAACACTAATCACTTACAATGGTCACCTATGCACTATGTTCAGACTAAGCTTCACCTCAGTATTCAGGGGTTTTGCTGCCCTGGGGTTTATTCAATTTTCCAATTGGGTTGGAAGAAGCACGAGTAGATCAATTGACTTTTCCAAAGTCACAGAGAAAATACATTACTTAGTTAAGATCAGAAATCCAGGGCACTCCTACTTTTAGCTTTCTTGCTTGAAAAGCTAAAACTTAGTCCATATATTCCAAACAAGAATTCCAGTATCTCAGGTAGCTTAGGGATCTCTAACTGAGCAATGAGCCAATCTAGTCCTCAGGTCATATGTACAAGTGTACCTTACTAAACACAAGGATGAAAATCATGATCAAGAGGAGACCAAATTCAGCCATTCAACAGTATTATGCTTTTCATAATTAATTCAATTATTTGTAATTAGGACTTCTTCAGTCCTGTGAGTTACAGCATAAGACACCGATGCATGAAGAAACAGAAAAAAACCCTACACTTATGACTAGCTAGAAAAATTTTGACGACAGTGTTTTACATTTCAACATTTTACACAAAGTTTAACTTTAAAAACAAGTGTTGCCAAAGTAAAGGAGGGAAAACAAAGCCAGCTGTTACTCAGTGGAGAGGCAAGACTTCCAAGAGTTCATGGGTCTGGGAAAGTCTCAGATGAGCAAACCAGGACGAAGTCTGAGCATGACTGGCAGCGAACCCAAGTGACAAGTTCACAGTTTCCTCTAAAAATTACACCTGAAAAAAAGAAATCTTCTTCCTGAAACAAAATGCTATCTAGCTATCCTCAAATCTTTGCTTGTCAGTGCAGCTGAATTCAAAGCTTTTAGTTTACACCTGCTCCTCAACGGATCCTTTACAAATTTAAAGGATTTCTAAAGCACCTGCTCTTCCCTCAGGATGTTTAGCACTACATATCACTATTAATACCATAAATAGTTTGAATTACCAAATTTACACTTCGAATACCAAGATAGATAACTCAGCAACACACCACCTCCATATTGATAAGCGCAACTAAGTACTCTTCCAGAGCCCATTAGAAGTCTCCAAGGGGAATCGTATTTTTACACTGTCCTGAAATGCAGCATAGACTCAAATGGAAGCAAATCAACTTATTCATGAAAATCTCTTTCAAAGGCCACATAACACAAACCCTTGCCCTCCAAGGTACCCAATCCTTCTCAAAAATCCAGCTTACCTGTGACTGTCCTTCAGAAACCAAAAGTTTACCTTTTTTTCTCCCAAAACCAGACTACAGTGCTTCTGACTCTTTCCAACCTTGTTTCTCTAAGAAAAGCTTGCCTCACCTGTTCCTGGTTTATCTTCTACAGCTGGGCTAATTTTCTACCAGTCTTTAATTGTATATTGGGTTAACTCCTTCATTACTGGAAAGAGTTCATGAAGACAGATAATACTTAGGAAAATAAGGGCAACTACAGGATTAATGTCCTAAGAAGTATTTCAGGTTATAGGTCTGTTTGTGGTTGTTCCTTTACACATCAGTCTCTGTATTAACCAGGAAAAGTTGGTCCTATAGCTGTACTTATGATTTGTATGCTTTAATTTAACATTTCACATAATTTCAAGCACTGAAGAGACTGTAAGTTATAAGTATTGCATTTATCAAGATAGTTTTGCCAGCAGGCAACAAACTGATGACTGATACTTAAAAAGTCAGATCCAGCAGTAATTTAGTGCAAACAGATTTTCACACTCTCTGATCATTTGCATAATTTAGTCTTTACCACCATTAGAATTTGTGTCAGTTTTATTGATGGTGTTCCCCATAGCTGCATTCTGCTCTTCAGCAGTGCAAGCCGCTCATTCCCCTAGCAATATTCAGTGGGAATCTTTCAGAACCCTAAACTGGTTTCTAACTTCACAGAGCATGTGTGAGGTACTCTAAGTTACAACATATCTAAATTCAGATTTCTTCATTATATTGAGAAGACTGTTTACTTATTGGCCTTATGTGAAGTGGCCTCTACAAACTAATGTGTGCCTTTTACTACCTAGCTAACAAGTAGCAACATATGCTAATATTCTGTTTGCACCTGAAAGAGCGAAGTTCCTAATCACAGATGGAGAGATACTTTGAAACACTGTTTTTATGCATGTGTTTTTATCACTGAAGCCAATTGGGCTTCTGAGACCTTCAGGAAAGATGAAATTACAACGTTTTGAGATAACTTTAATATTTTAGGAGGTTTAAGTAGGCATTCAAACTGTCAGAGACTTTCCCAAACATTCAGGCTTGGAGAGTCAGAATGGAATTGATTTACATGAATTAAACTATGCTTGAAAAAGGCAGGAATGAGAAAAGCAAAGCACACTGGAGAACCTCAGAGGGATCTCACAGAGGATTCAAGGGGATAATGAAGGAGACCAAAGAGGAGAGCAGTTTGTATATTGTCTAATTCAATAATCTAGTTTAATCCTGCTGAATGATTGCTTACTTCAGGCAAACTATAATCATATCAGGTCTCTAGCAGCTAGTTGCTAGGTTATAAATGTTAACATGAACGACTCTTACAACAATTTCAGTACTTTCCAGCCCTTACAAATAGTTACTGTTGGTTGACAGCATGCGCCACCATTTGCCTTGTTCCCTAGCTTACTCATACAAGTTATCCCATCTGTACTTCATGTACTGATTGCAACCTTTGAAGTGACTCTCTGTGAAAGTACTTTAAAGAAGAAAGTTCTGAAAGGTGTCACAAATTTGGAGATGAGATTAAATGAACTGCTATGCATTACAAAAGGTTCATTTCCTGTCATTTTTCAAGGAATGGGATTCTTAAAGGCAGAGAAAGGATGAAGTTCATATAAACACTCTGATCCTTACTTTAGGAAAACAGAAGATAAAATGTTAAACACAAACATAACTAGTCAAAAACGATGCCATACATAAATACAGCCATACAGAGAATACTTATCAATCTGTCACTTTCTGTGGCATCTCTGTAACTTTTACACCACCTAGGACAGCATAAGGCAGCTGATCTTCCTACCCCATGAAAATTTTGTTTTACTATTTATTAGGTTCTTGCAAAGGATCACCCAACATGGAACTGCAACACCTTTCTGGTAACTTGCTGCTTTTTTCTCTTCATAGTATGCCAGGGTCCTCTTGGGTGACTGCGGTGAGTTCCTTGACTGCAGCTCACATTTGCCAGTCCTAGTGTTATTCATTTTCTGTACTGCCTAATTAACACATGCTGCCTCAGTCACTGTCCGAATGTTCTAATTAGCATTCACAATATCCCCAGGAAAGAACGACTAAGTATCTTTTGTGGCTTGTTTAGATATCTCCTGTTTCACATACAGGATTTATTCTCAGAAAAACTTGTGATGTCTGACCTTGATATGTATGGAAAATTTTGCCTGGGAATGCTGCCAGACATTTTGTTTGATATCTACATTTTCTTCCTCTTGGCCATCTTGTTGTTATAAATTTTTTCCCTTCTTTTTGGCTTTTTTTGTAACTATTTCAGGGCTCATTATCTTTACCGAAAGACACTGACATTACAGGTCTTTCCAGTTATACCTTTTAAGTTCCTAGCAATACACTGTGAAAAGCAGAGAGCAAATTTCAGAAGCATCTAACTTAGGAACTTAAATTTCACTGACTTTCAATCAGGCAACTGTGACATAGTTGTAGACTCACATAGACTACAGTAGTAGCATTTTACACTTATAGTTATAGCTCACCCCTATATATGCATATTTAAGATCTCTTTTCCATTCTTATTTACAAGATGAAAAAAGTTACGTTACTAATAATTAGAATTTTCTCAGCTTCTGATATTGTTTACTTCTCTTAGAAAATTCTTTTAAAAACAATTGAGATAAAAAACATCATTGTAACAAGGTAAACCACTGGCTAATTCTGAAAGCTGAATGGGTTATTGCTATTGTTTTGCAGTTTGTTAATTTTAGGAATCTTCCATGGGTTTAAAATACATTCCCTTTATTTACCAAACATACAGGATAATTACTGCTTTTATCCTCCTTTAAATGTTGTTATTACATGTATCTTAGATTGGTTCGTCCTGGCTTTTCTTATTCTCATGAGTTATGCTAATATCAATAAGCTGTGGTACTGGCAATTTTTTGCAATAGGGACCAAAGAGATGCACGAAGTACAAGAAAAAATGTCACAAACAAAACAGGACCTTGAAATTTGAGGCACTGGGAAATATCTGTCATCAGCTTGCTAATATTTTTTTGCACTGATGAGCTGAAAGTACTGTTTTATGAACCTCTAAGTCTGCCAAAAGGCAGACAGTATCTAAAGGAAAGCTGGAGGGGAAAAAAAGAAAGAAGGGCAGACAGACAGAACCTTAACCAGATTTGGAAATTGGCAAGAAAAAGTTTTTAGAACTTCTATTCTGCAATTTAACTCATCTAGGCAATTATATTACCAAAAAAAGTACTGAACATCTTGCAAATAGGCCTAAAAATGTTGAATTACTCCTCAAAGGAAAAGATGGTGACAAAATACCCTGTATCAAGTTCTCACACAAAGAACTGCCCAATCCCGTCTACAGAGAAATAAAAGCTATCCAAGCTGACCTTGAACTCTCTCTAAGGACAGGACATACACATGACCCAAATTAGAAGCTCCCTTTTCCTTAGGAGAAACTAGCTTTTCAAGCCATACACATGAATATTAAATTTCATGCAAGGTGGAGTGAAGATTTGTTCTTGAAAAAGGAGGAAGTCTGCCTGAAGCTAAAGTAAATTAGTATTGTTGACCTTGGCCCTGACTCTGCTCCTGTTTAAGTTAACAGAAATACTCCTATTAATTCCATTGAGACCTGGATCAAGCCTCCTGTTGAAGTAAGATCGAAAGCTTTAGGTTAGAGGAATTTCAGGGAATGCTAGGGTTACTAAGATACAACATGATGCTTTAATATTGAAGAGTTATTTTCTCATGTAGGTTAAGTGGTTTTTTTATTGACAAGAAAGCTTGTGTATGCCTCCAAGGACACTGGAATCTTGGTTAACTGTCGAAAAAAATCGCTTCAAGAAGCTTTGTAAGCTATTTTTCTAGACAAAAACTAAATCTATGCTTTCAGGTACATAGGAGTGCATTCACAGAATGTCTGACAGTCCTGAGCAAATCATGAAGAGACAGATGACTCCCTTGTTTTGTGTAAACTGGGATAGACTTCTCAGGACCATAACCTCAAAGTCACTTAAGTACCTACATTTCACTGACCCTCAGGTTTTTTTACTTTTTGAATGAGAGTAATAGTGTTACTTTTTCAGAAATGTTGTGACACTAAATATACTTAAAATGCAAAATTAATTCATTAAATGTTTCAACCCAGTCAGTAGGAAAGCTCACCATATTTGTTGAGTTTATGTTCTTTCCTAAAAACGTTTGCCTAGTATATTCCTTTCACCGAACTTCAAAGCAACTGACAAATAATACGTAATAGCAATGTATTAGCTAAAAAAATAATAATAATAATAATAATTTTGGAAAGCACAATCCTAACAGGCATGACAATTTGAACAGATAAGGTGAATTTTTTCACAAAAAAAAAATCTCCATTTTTTTAAATCATCAACTATGGTAAATCAGCTATTTGGATAACACATTGACCTTTCTTATGAGTTGAAGAGTTACCTAGAAACTTCAGCCAATCTCTATTTTTGTTCTAGTGAAGGGTAAGGATGTTGACTGTACTGCCATATTTCTGAACAGTTTATTTGAACCATGGAAGGCTTACCTAAGCCACTGCACATGGGAGCAGTCAGAACTGTGGTCATCTAGTGTCACCGTTGTAAGTAAATGTAATTTTTAAAACTAGCACTTATGCTTTACAGATTTTTATACTAAGAAAAATAATAAATTCCCTGCAGGTGTACTACCCTTGCTTAAGATCTTCAAATTATCATATATAGCATTTAATACTAACAAATTTTGCCTTGTAAAACCTAGGAATTTTTTTACCACATTCAAGACTAACCCTATAAAGAGCCTTCCCCTCAATGTGCATCTGTACGAGGGACAAGCACCATTCTCAACCCTTTTCTAATCTCAAGAATGATAGATATATGAGTTGTCTTCTGCCCGTGATCTGAGCGTAGGAAATATCCTATAGTGTGTCAAACATAAATCACCTCCCCTACGGTGGGAGTGCTAAACACTTGAAGTTCCCAAGGGAGTGGATGCTTGAATTTATATACATTCATTATCCAGTAATGCAAAGCACCACGTATAGTTATGGTCATGGAGTTTAGACAGAGCAAACCAATTTCTTAGTTGATTTTTAGCAGATTTGACTGCCTATCTTCAGAGTGTGTGGCTTATAAATTTAAGTAGATCACCTTAATGGCTTAGGTTAATATAAATCCTTACATGGTGGGTTTATCACTTTAAGAAACCCACACTTCAAAGAAAGCAACTATTTTACTGCAGCATTTTGAAACAGGGAGGGTATATTTTCATGGAGAATTTTTCCTAAGGAGTATTATCGATGCCAGTATTGGGAAATATGAATACAGAATTAAAAGACTAATAATACACTCAACACATGACTAGTAACTGTGTTTTAACTGTTACTTGTGTAAGGAGTAACTATAATCCAAGGAATATTATTGTTACATTTGCTTTTCATTCAACAACAGTGACTCTGGTTCCTCCACATAACACAAAAAATTACAAATATCACCAAAATTTTACGGATACAGTAGCTTCAGTGCCTCTCCTCCAAATCTAAGCACTGACAACAGGTAAGGGACAGGGACCAGAGTTACGAAACGAAAGGAAAAAAGGAAAAAAAAAACCCCACAATATTATGTGACATATACAAAAATGTCTCATTATGCAAAAAGAAAGATTCTATATCTGATTAGCATTATTACAGGCTTATGACTGAAAAATGAACATGCAACAGCTGAGAACACATCATCACTAAAAGCTAGTTCTTGAAAGCTAGTAAATGCAGAGTTAAAGCCAAAAGTTCAATGTTAATTCTGCCCCGTATGCTAAAATATGTCACATGGTTTGAGTCATTTTACATTTCTTGATTTATTCAGGTTATAAGGAAAATTCTAACTAGAATTTCTCACAGTCTGACACATATACATATGAAATGAACATATTCTCTTTTTGGCTTGGAGTTTTAATCTCACTGAGATCTAATAAAGAAGTCCAGTTTGAAGGAATTTGATTTAGTAACATTAGTCCTGTATAAGTTTATATTAGCTAGTGAAAAATTTGCACAGGCTCAACCTGGCAGGATTAAAATATTTTGCATTGCCTTGAATGACTTCATTCTGGATAAGCCTTTTAACAGAAAAATTCCAGGTGGTTCAGATGGGATAGTAAGTGAAGATGTGATAAGCAAAGTGACTAGTAACCGATTTCCTGTGCATTTGTGCCCTTTGCCTCGTTAGCTCCACCACTGAAGTAACTTCAGCATCCTCCATATCCCATAACATTCATACTAAGCAAAAGAAGCTCATGCAGTCTGAAGCTCTGCTACCAGCTGACTGGTGGTTATGTGCCCGCTGCTGAGTTAGCTAGCTTATGCCAGACAAAGCACGTGATATCTGAGCTCTCCTGGGCATTTCCTCAGTTAATATTAATTTGAATCTTTCTCCTGTTCTCCAGTAGCTGATTCTCATGAAATCTGAATTTATGATCCCTTCCTCCTTATGCACTGTAACTGGCTGAACATGACTTGGAGATCAGAAATTGGTAAAGGTGACAGGTAAGCTCAGTAGCTTACAGTTATTCATTTGGGAATTATTCTATTTGGGAAATCCTATATATGATCTAAACATGAAACCTGAAGATGGAAGACAGAATATCTGGATGCCATATAGATTTTCATGATATTTTTAATGGTTAGTCTCATACACCACACATAAGACAACTGCATTTTCAAAAGTATTGATACAAATCTGTGTAATCAAGGGATTTCACGTACCAGAAAGTAAAAAGAAGAAAGTACACTGATGTTTCATAAGTCACCTTCTACTTTCCTAGACCACACAACAATCAAACAAGAAAAAGTCTGAAGCACTCATGGCTTTATTTAGCTTGCAACTTCTAAGTGGATTCTGAAGGTCATGACTTAAACAGTGGGAGCTGTATTTTCTATTTTGGTCTGGTTTTAATTTGGGTAATCCTTCCATTAAATATAGCTATTTATGACTTTTGTTAAAAGCCTATGCTGCTAATTTAGCTTCAAAAAAAAAAAAAATCTAATGGAGTTGTATTGGAAGTTTTCCATAAAATTAATGTTCCAGACTTAATGGATGTCTAAGGTATCATTATTAACAGGAATATTCCATAAACTAAAATCAGAGTCTTTGAATTGGTGATCTGATACAGTTAGATCGGAACTTATTGAAAGTTGGAAACATGCCAAAGTACCCAGGAATTCAATTTAAACACCTTATGGAGGTTAATGCTTTTACAGTATTTACTTTAATTAGTGTTTTATTAGATGCTCAATTTCACTCACATACTTGGGCAAGAGTAGTAGCCAGCTTGCGGGTAAAGCAAGTACGACAGAAGCAAGAGCACCTTATTTTCGCTGTATTTGTCAAAAATACCAATCTTCTCTATGATTTCTAAGGTTACATTGCCTTTAGGCTACATTATTACATTGCTAAGAAAGTCATATGAAGTCACATGTGTGTATCAGAATGTACTGTGGCCACCAAGATTAAATTACAAACTGTAGGCCTCGTTAAAATTTTGCTTTACAGACTGCACAAACCATTTTGCTCTACAGATTCACTCTCATTGGTCTGCACTACTTGATAATATAAATATGGACTCTAACTTTCCAAAATACATGCGGTGTGTGCATGTCTTGCTTTCCCCTCCATGCTGAATTTAAAAGCATCAGTTTCATCTGGTTAATTACATGTATTTTTATCGTGAGGAACGAATGGATTACCACTGCAGCTAACTCTTAACACAAAAAAGTTTATTCTTCTTTACTTCAGGACTGGCCCTACGCCAATAAAATCAGATTTTGTACTCGAGACTGTGATAAGCTTAGAAACCATTTCTTACTCCATGTTTTGTCAACAGTAAAAGTACTGAAGTAATAATAAAATTTTAAAATGCACAGAATTTATTTTTATTGTCACAAATTAATCAAGAAGACAAATTAATTGTTGAGCTATGAGAAATTCTGTAATCACGGTATATGTGGGGTTACCCTATTTACCATACTCCTTGGACTACTGTGTTTGACCTGTATGCAAGAAATGAACTCCATAGATGTTTAACCTTCCAACTCATATGTCAGCTTCACAAGGCCATCATATTTAAGCTTTTTTAACGTAAAATAGATACAAAATGTTTCTGTTATTTCTTCACGTCCAATGTGGAAGTTTATTCTTCAAGATGCATCTACTAGTCCCCAGCAACAATAACGATTCCAGTAGGAACCAGAGTAAAATTTTCTACACAGAGCGAATTCAATAGTTCATACTCTTATTTCTTGGCACCACAAGTTTCAAAAAAGAAGCATATCTTTGTATGAAAAGCACATTTTAAGATTCCAAATATCACCTAACAAAAGCTGAATTCAGTCAGCACTTTTACGAAAACTTTGCAAACAGTAAGGCAGATATGTTTGCTTGATTCTCTTTTCAGGTTCATTTTATTATGGACAGGAAAGTATACAGACTAAGGTATATACACACACATGCACATATTAATAAATACAAGGAAGATGAGAGAAATGTCTTTACTCATTTTCAGCACTGACACACAGAGGAAAGGCAGATGGAAGTTGTGGATCTCACCAGTGGCTCAGCTTAAAAATGTGAGAACTTCAGAAGAGTTTCTTTTGTGAAGATAAACTCATGGTGGAGTTGATCTGAAGGCACATTTAAACTTGCACATGGGCGGTTATCATGAGGCAAGATATTGGGTGACCTTCTAATATTCCTGCTATTCCCTAGTAACTGCCAATGATGAAAGAAATGAAAAAAGGATATGCCCCCTGATATTTACAATACAGCAATGAAACAAAAGAATGTGCACAAAGGAAATAACACTAAGTAGTTAATACAGGAAAGTTCACACAGTATCTTATTCCCTAGAAACTTATTAATCTGACAGATTCTGCATACACTCTGGATTCAATTCTTGACTAGTGAATTAAGGCTGTAACTTCCAGAAAGAAACTGTAACAACTAATTCATTCATTGATATGAAATGAGTAAATATTTACTAAGATAATGTTGTATAAATATTTAGCTACCTATTTGTTACAATAGCCAAAAAAGTCAAAGGTCCACAACAATGAAATGAAAAGAAAAAATATTAAAGGGATTCAAAACTTAGAAAAGGCTTAAAAGAATGAGAAAATAAATGAATCCTTAAAAATAAAGAAGAAATCAAGACACCAGAATAGCACCTTTGACCTAAAAGATTAAAAATAAATATTTGGCATAAAAGGTTGCTAAAGAGATCAGAAGGACAGAATAGATTATTGGGAAAAGAAAAAAAAGGGAAGGGGGATCATTTCTATAAAGGAGCATTTACACAAAACAGGACTTTTATTTAATCTCACATGCTGTGAAAGAAATTCAATGCCTTCAAAAAAACAAACAAAATCAAACAAAACCAAACAAAAACTAAGCAAACAAAATTTAAAAAACCCAACCTGCTACTAAAGTCTGCAGGAAGAACCTTCCAGAAAGATTATTTTTATTTTCCAGTCTGAGCACAGTGAGTCAGAATCATTTGTAAGTCATTGGGAGCAGGTTCAGGCTCAGACCATTTCAGTAGGATTGCAATGTTTTACATAATTCTGGAAAGAAAGTGACTAAGAAATAAAAATTAATAGTGAAGGAAACTAATCTGGGTCAGATTTTTGGCTGCTGGATACCAACTTCCATTTATAACCATTTAGAATAAGGCTATGGGGATATTGTAATATTTTGCTTCTGGAAGCACACTGATGTCTTATTTCTTGACTGAGTCTCTAGGGATCTCAGAAGTTAAATGCATTGTACTGTGCTTGAGTTTAGAAATGATGCAGCCATTTATAGGAGGTGGGTTGTAGGAGGGAATGGAGATAGAAAAAGGAATCAGGTACACATTCATTCAGATACTTCTGCTCCAGGATGTCATTGCTGCCTTGCCTGGTAGAGCTCTAGCATTGGGAGTACCTCAGAACAATAATGCTGTCACAGCACTGCCTTCAGCTTGTGCTGCCTATAGCTACAAGCACGCTTTCAGCTGGTTAGCCTACGCTGAGCTCCATGTTGCTGAAACATTACAGGCACCATAAAAGATGCAAGCAAAAGCAATAATGGCTTCAAGAAAAATGACAAAATTTCAAGGTTAAAATCAGGCTCATCCATCACCACTGGTTCCTTTAATAAAGTTATGAAACACCTACAATATACGGTACCTTTCTTGTAGTCTTTCATACTGGTACTTTTTTGTTGCCTGAACAGCTCTCCAGCCCAAGCATTTGATCAGAACATCAGGAACAATTTTGTTCTAAGGTCCATCTGGCTGAAAGGAGTAGCAGGAACCAGTCCTGCAACATCGTTTCAGTAGCAGGTGCTATCACATGTTAATTCCTTAAGTGACTGAAAGGTCTTAAGCCGTTTTGTTCAATATTTAAAAGTATTGCAATATTTGCATTTCAATCCTCATGTTCAATGAGCCACTGCTCCTATAAGGAAGACAGAAAGATGCCTTTAAGCCATTGCATGTGATCTTCTGGCTATAAATAAGAAGTATTTCTGACAGCACCGTGCCACGATACAGAAATAGAGCTTATTACATTTAAGAAGCAAGATACTGCACATAGTAGGTGATTGCCACATTAAGGTCTTTAATTACAATGAGAACTGTCCATGCTTCAAATACTTCAACTTTTATGGAACAGAGCAGCAGCTAAGTGCTTAGACAAGGCTGTAATGTTGTCTTCTAGGCACTGGCTGAGAGCCAATGCTCTTATGCCAAAGAACAGTAGTATAGTGTACTGTACTTCTACCTATTGACCCAAAGACTGGTTATGTGCCTGCTCTCATGTGAAAATGGAGAGTATATAAAACTCTTACCAAGCTGAAGAAGTAGAATAATACCCTTGCCATGTTTCTTCCACCAGGATTAACAAAGCAGTCCAGACCAGATCAGTCCAGGTGAGTGGCCCACTAGAAGAGCTTTAAGCAAGCATGGTAAGAACTGGATGTGAGCAGGGGTCCCAGATGGCATTAATACTGCTTGAGGCATTGCTGAGAAACAATAGGGTGACTGAGCTAATAGTAATATGGTAACTGGTACTTGTATGGTACCATCCTTCCTGGAAGTATACAGGAATGTAACTGAGAGGCGAGCAAACAGGGCATATATCAGTATAGCATATGAAAGGTAAATGGTGAAGCAGAAAAAAAACTAAGGGTAAGTGTTATTAGGATGCATGCTATTCCATGGTACTGGAAGGCTGGCAGCTCTCTGCTTCTTGGGTAGATGATGTTAAAAATATTCATCCCTCTAAATGACACAAAAATTCCTGCCCTGCTGGTGGCCTCCTTGTAGGTTTTGTTATTAGCAGTGGTGATTTGGCCCCCAGCAAGGTATTTTAAAGCAACCCTCATAAACTGGATGCCAGGGAACAACAGAGACTTAGAAATCTTCTCCCAGATAGAAAAAAAATATATCTAATCCTATAATAGTTAGTGTGACATGTTTGGCAGACATCCCAGAGTGAAGGACAGAGCTGATCAATATTAAACATTCACAAGCAAGTGGAGCAAGCCAACAAGAAAAATAGAGAAGGTAGCCACTGTTTTGAGAGAACAGGGAATGCTCAGGCAAAGGGAAGCAGAGTTGGTATTTGGACACTATCTCAGTTAAATGTAGATTTTTTTCTTTGTTTTGGATTGTGTAACTGTTGAACATGATTAACTTTAAGCACAGACTCCTACCTAACTGTCTTACGAGGCCTCTCTGATATACTGATTGCCAGAGCTCTTCAAATTCCACAGCTGAAATGTGATATTCTTTTTAAGAAAACAGCTCTATAGATATTCTTTTAACAAGGTCAGCTTATAGATTTTCAGCTACATCCTTTGTGCAAATGAGAAGAAAAAAAAGTTGCAACCTCCCTCATGAAACGTTAAAGTTTAAAAGAGATAAGGAAATTAAAATTAATCAATTAAAGAAAAATATTCCCCATGAAGTCAGTCTATCACAATAATATGTAGCTTTTTAACTGCTGCTCCAAGAATTCTATTCACCAAACTTCAGATTAGGATCACTTCTTAATTCATTCACACCAGGACACAATGTGGCCCATGCCATTCTAAATCCCCAGGACTCTTTATGAAGTCTGTCACAATTACGTTCATCTGTGCTTTGAATTTAAGTCTCCATTTCTTAGGCTTCTGAGTCTTTCATTGAAGAAAACCCATTCAGAGATTGTTCCTAAGTCTTAATAAATCAGAATTGCTTTGACACACAACTATTTTAGACCTTACTGCTATGTACAACAGCTAAAAAGAGAGTGAATGTAAATATATATCAGGTGCTATAAAGTTGACTTGTAACTCTTAAACATTCCTGCTATTCACCTGACTTTCTACACTTCATTTTTTATATGCCCTCAATTTAAACTAAAATCTGAGGTTTTCCTACATTCTTCTACTCTCTCTGTTTCTAGTGTCTTGAATGCCAGACTCACATATTTCAGAGGCATACCTTGCATGCAAAAGAAAAGATATTCAAATAACACTTCAGAATGTCAGCCAAGCATATTTCCTTTCACACTCATCCTCAGTTTATGCTGCTTCTTTTCTGCTCTTCCTGACTAAAATATGCTCTATTTCTCGTGAGCTTTTCAAAGAAATAGGGATTGTCTGGGAAAACTGAAATATCTCTTATGCTACCAGGACAGGAATGACCTGCAGTCAGAAGCATCTGAACATAACAGGGGATTTGAACTCTTTGGCTGGAATGAGACAAGTATTTCAAGATATAGCCCTTCTTAATTGACATGAAGGAGCAAGGGACAGAACAGAGTGAGGAGCCTTGGTATGAGGGATGGGTATCCTCTCTACATTTGCTCTTATGAGCAGAAGATGACAATTAACTGTTCAGGATATCAGAAAGGGCAGCTGTTAATATTTTCCTCACTGTCTGGGGGTGACAGTCTCTTTACTTAGTCCCTTTCGATTTTCCTGCTCATAGTTGGCCAGTAAAGAGGGCCAAATTAGAGGGCATGACCCAAATAACAGTCAACTTTGTATGTAGCTGTTTTCTGTAAACATCATCTTGTGGCTATTCACTTCCCTTAGGCTGAATTTCCCTTCAGAGGGTAATGATGTTCTGCTTCGAATCACACAACTTCTGTGATGAGGTGAGGTTTAGTAGAAGCCTTAAGAAACTCCAACCATCTACCATGAAGGCCCTTTTGTAAAAGAGGTTTCTGCAATAACTAGTAATAAGATACTCCTCTAGCTTTTCTGTGTATTTCTTATCTATACTTTATTCTGTAAGAATAGAAAAAAAATTCAAAAAATAATCAATAAACCCTTAAATCATGTAGGAACAGAGGGAGATAAGTGAATGTAAATTAACAGACGCTGTGTAATTCCAAAGAAGAAAATTCAAAGAAACTAGGCAGAATCCAGATCTTGTGGCTGTGTGTCTTGGTGAATGGTAACTCTGGGAACAAAATCCCAACAAGATATGCCAGTTAGTCAAAATGAATGTTTGTAATTATGAAACAAAGTGAGTTTTAATTAAATTGTCTCAAAATAGAGAAGAGACCATAAATACAACTTTTACATGGGAGAAACTGGAAACAGAAAACAAAACATCAATACAAAGACTCCAAAAAGACCACAGTATTTAACATATGCTCATTTTCAGGAGCTTGGGAGTGGCAAATGATTTTTATTGATGTTCCTTGTAGAAATAATAGATGGGATCCTGGACACTTTAGTCAAAGATTCTTCTAATCCCCACATTCATGTTTCACCTGAACAGACAAAATTCATAGCCTCATATAATAATTGCAGCCAGAATGCTAATTAATGGAATAGCTGTACAAACTCCACATGGAACTTCAAAATTTAATTCACTACTTTTCTAACTTGCAGCAAGCCATCTGCTATGCCTATCCATAGCCTCCTTCATCCCTTGAGCTGAGGAAGCTGAAAGGCAAGTCTCCCTCTGCTCCTGAGGGACCCATTAGCCACTACCTTTAGAAATATCTGCAGATCCCAGGAAGCACTTCAAAGCTGCCTTTACCAACAGCACTAGATGGTCTGCACACATTCCTGGGATGTACTTTTTTCATCTACAGAGTCATCCACTTTCTAGTATCTCTCTACCTCACAATCTTTAACGTACTGTTATTGCTCACAGCAGACCTAGACGACAGATTATTGCACAGTAAGGTAAAGCCCATTCCCAACTGATTTACTAGGATGTTGATCACTCGCCCGTTCTTCCCTTTTTAATTTCCATTAAGGAAGTTGTCTAGTTTCCCAGAGATCAAGCTGATTAAATTAGGTGAAATACATGGAACATTCCTATAGCTGTGTTATCAGCAAAAATTCATCTATATATTGCCCTTGAGAGCTTGCAACCAGTTATGTTTGAGACACATTGTGCTGTTTGACTCAGTCACTGATAACTAATTATTTGCCATCACAGTAAAATGCAGCATGTGTCAGCTATGCAGTAAATACCCCCTAGCATGTGGGATTTTTAGTTAACATAACTGCATTTTTTTAATAATTTTTTTTAATTTTATTTTTTTTACACAGCTGATCACGTCCTACAGTAAAGAAAGATGTATGTCACTTTAATATGGTGAGGTTAAGAGAGAGAATAAAAGCTTGGAAAGGGAAAACAAAGATTAAACAACACAGATTTATTGGTGAGGATA
>JANHGB010026134.1:46116-65777 GCA_026283785.1 Coracopsis vasa
ATTTGTATTTACACAATTAAGGCTTTACCCCTAAAGTATGTAAGCACTACTGCACTTACACAGTAATCAAATCAGAATTAGTTCAGGTATGACACCTGCTATCACACTTCTGACTGCAGGATACTTTTGAACGCGGAGTACATGTTCCCAAATCAACTCACCTTGGTGAGTTCTAAACACATTCTCCATGAAAATGTATGAAGTACTGGAATCTCTATTTTGCAGATCACAGAACCTGTAACAAAATATAGCTCCTCTTGCAATTAAAGTTTTCCTTGGAAAATGAGCTAGAATCCAAGAACGCCAAAGCATAAAGGTCTTCCAAGTTTTCCCCTTTCTTTGAAGGTGCTATGTTTTAAAACTCATTACGAAATACATATTTTCAAATAAACAATTCAAAATAAATGTGCAACATATTTAAAGAGTGCATCAGATGGAAAAAGCTGAAAACTCAAGCATACAATACATGGAATTCTAAAGATAATGTTGCTACAGCAACTCACCCACACAACAAATTCTATATTTTTATTGTGTTCCTTCTATGACATAAACAGCAATTTAATAAGAAAGAGTTTTAACAAGGAGAGTAGGAGGAGAGAAAACAGTGCAAATAAGAAGTCATCAAGTTACAGCTGGCATAGGCCCCTTAAATTACAGTTTTATTGTTAAAAAGAACATTGTGGAGGTTCAGAGATTTTGAGATCAAATTGTTCAGTTGGCTGGTTCTAGTAGTTAGATGACTTTTCCCTTTCCCTTGCTTGTGTACGTACCATCTTATATACTTTTGGGAAAAACTCATCCCTGACTTTGTGGAAATTAAAACTCATTTTATTAAAGAGTAAGAATCCATGTCTATTCCTTTTAAGCATATTTCTCAAATAACAAGATAATAAGTCTTAAGCTTCTGCACCTATTCTGTAGAGTTTCAGGTTTGCTTCTTAACATTCAAGACCTTTGTTAGGAGAAGCAAGCTAAATAATCATTTGATATCAATATTGAATGTATAATAGTGTGGAGGATGTTTTTTAGCAATACTTCTGCAGTGGAACTAGTTTGGACCGTATGCAACTTTATAGGACATTGAAGAGACATTTCTGATAAAGTTTTAAAAGGAACTGCAAAACACAGTACATAGACCTGTTTTGAAAAATTGGCCATTTAACTAAATGCCTAAAAGTAAAGCCAAAGTATTTAGTAAAACTAATCTCAGTTCTTGGTGCACAATCCTTCCAAAATTTTAGCTTTCCTTCTTCAAGATAACCTACTTGTCTTCCTGGATTTATAACAAGGTAACAATAGTACGCCTGCAGATATGCCCACAAAAGGATAGTCTTTTAGGTATGTCTTAATAGCTGTGGTCATTTCTGGATCTTCCTCCTTGCAGTCTGCAGTCAAGAACATATAAGCAATCCGCCCAAGATCTAACCTCTTCCTAGAAGGCTGAGTCCCAAAGCTTCAGCTGCTCAAGTCCATCCCATTGTGTCTATGCACTGCTATGTCAGGTCCCTCCTCAGCCTTTCTGTGGAACAGGACACAAAGTGCAAAAGTTCTTCCAGCTCAAAGCAGGAAAACAAGTGATTTTATTTTCTTTAAAACTCCCCCCCCCTCAAACTCTCTTACTTGAGGATAAATTGAGCCAATACAGGTATAGTTCAGCTTCCTGTTTAAAACACCAGCACATTTTCTAAGCTATATTAATTAATATCATTAATTGACAAACTGAGACAAAAAAGCATAGAACACATATCAGCACTAGATTACTAGCTCTTCTCACTTTTTGTATCACCCATGTTGAATTGAATAGCATCACCAAAAGGAAATAGAGATTGTAGATGCACTGAGAACTAGGCCCATCATTTCCTAGTGGCAGTAGTTTATGGTATGTTATTCCACACAGGCAGAGAACAGAATATTTCTATATGTCTCTGGTTAAATTTGTTTCCTTATAAACATTATGTGTTAAAATGTTTTATTTTAATGCATTGAGAGAAAAAAAACTAAGCACACCTAGATTAAACAAAAGCTCACAAAGCTTAGACATTACAGGAAAACCAAAATACCAGCAGATGTTCTTCCTCACTTTGTACTCTAGCCCAGTAAAATAAACTACCACACTATGTGGGAGAAAGTGTGAGTCATTGAACATTGTAAATTTTCCTAATGTATCACAGCTACAGAAACACCTGTGCTAAACACAGTAACTTTGTGCTAATCCTCTGTGAATATTTCAACAGCCCTGTTTTCTTTCCTTACCAGCATGCTGGGGTGGTCAGTGTTTTGGTTTCTCTCCCTCTCCACATGCTTCCAACACTTCCAGGTTTGAACTCAGCTGGGGTGCCTGACCATTGCCCAGCTCCTGCAGACCTTCTGGCCAGAAGGTTCCCCAGACACATCAGCCAGCCTGCTCAGAGGACAAGCCTTTAATGTCAGAAGGGACAGGCTAAAACATCTTTTATAGGTAGCACAAAGCCAACACAAGCACTTTGCTGCTTCTGCTTCAGCCCAGCCAGACAGGGGGCTATTGTGCTGATGCCTTTTTCTGTTAACCTTTTCTTTCACCATGTAAAGAAAGGCATTATAACTTAACTCCCATGAGGGAGCAGAGAGGGCCCAGAGTGACTGTGAACTGCACCATCCTTTTCAGGGGCTGAAGGGGAAAAAGCCCTGCCTTCTGAGAGCCCAGCAGTGCTTTGTGTGGGTATGAGGGAGGAAACAGGACTTTTGAGTGAGGGAGCCTCCCCAGCCCATCTACCATCAACTAACTTGGCTGTTTGATAACACTGTTATTGTCATTACAGATTATGTAAAACTTATATACTCAGGATTTAAGTGAATTTTTAGCTCTAGGCATTAGGACAAGCTTTGAATTTGAAGGTCAAAACCACAGTTTTTGGGCTGCAGGCCTAGTTTGGCCCAACAAGTGTTACACATAACTTGCTGCACCAGCTCCTTATATACCAACCACTGCTAATCCCCAGCTAATAGACTGGTGGAGGTTAATAATCCTAATGGCCTGGTGCATCTGAGGGGGCACAGTGGGGAGGGAGAAATTAAAAGGATGCACAAATCAAGAATTGTAACGCTGCTGTTTGTAAACAGATAACACACACTAAACTGCAGTTTATTGCACTGCTGACAGGGGTTAGTGCTGAGAATGAGCCAGAGAGTCAACAGCAGACTTCCTATGGCTCACAGACTTCACAGTTTACATGTCAGCTCTTTTCTAAACCCAGGCTTTACATCAAAGAAAGCTATGGTTCACATCAATCCCAAAAAAATAATAAAAATATTGTTCATTGCTCAGCGTTTGCAGAATCTGTTACCCCTCATCCTTAGGAATGCTTAATTAAAGATCATGAGCACTACTGCCCTTCCTCCCTGTCTGGAGCTCTCATGATTAATTCCCCACCTTGCTCGAGCACCGACACGTACACTGAGAACTGTGCACCACGTACAACAAGGAAGAGATGAGTAAATAAAACTACCATAGGAGTTTTAGAAAAGGACACACAACCTAGTATCCATTTCTATTAAACATTTTTTTTCAGTTAACTATTGAATAAAGTGGGACACTAATGTATTTAGTAATGCTAAAAGTTCCAGTTGAAAAAAATATCCCACACTAAAAAAAGGTTTTTCTTTGTGCAAAATGGATAAACTTTAATTATAATAAGCACTATAAAGATACTAAATGGTATTTTTTGCCAGTGACCTAAGAAACAGGGAGACGTTGAGAGCTATCAAGTATAGAGATAAAATGGATAAGCCACAGCCTTTTATAACTGCTATGTGCATCCACTTTTTAAATTTAAATCTTACCTTATCAATTACATATTCTCCTCCTTCACACACAAAACTTTATTTTGTGGCAAAAATTGTCCTGTTTCTTTCTGCAAAATACATTTTCCATAAAATCCAACTTGACAGGTATTGATTGTATACAGCAAATAACATTAAAGGACAGCAGGATATCTGGGCTATGCACAGAAATGCTATATCTAAAATTAATGACCACATGATTCTACAACAGCATTTTTAGAGGCATTTCAGAAGTATGATTTTTGAGATAAGTAGCACTACATTTCAAGGGTTTGCAGTTACTTTGAGATCACCAGTTCTCAGGATTGGTCTAAGTATCATAACATTGGGTTTGTCACTTTACTCTCAACTGGGAGCATCCCATCCTCCAGAGAGGTGTTCTTCCTCCCTGGGCAAAATGAGACACATAACACAAAGCATTTGAGAATGGCCCACATTGGAATAATTTATTGCGGGGTGATAAGAGTCTCTCTTGCAGGATGGGGGAGTGGTCCACATTTCCTCCAGCAGAGCTGACAATTCAGAATCTCTATGATTGCACTTATCCCATTTTCTCAATTTATAAAGAGAAGCTGACTCCTTCTGTCATGTTTTGACAGATGTAGAAAGCAGCTAATATGCTGAAAGGAGATTCTGATGAAGTAAGTAATTCTTTTACTTTCCATTGTAACTCTTGGTGAGGCAATGAACCTTATAAAATATGTTAATATGTGCTGTAAATGAGGAAAAAAAATCATTTTAACCTTTACTGTAGTTGATATTTTAGTGGATTTACAAGATACTACGAGGTTACTCCTGAGTATTCTTTATTCTGCATGGAACTCAGCTATGTCCCAAAACCAGCGATAAAATCTGGTCTATCACCCATAGGTATTTAATAATTCTGCTTCACTGTATGCTTTCTATTCTTATCATGTCAGCAGGGCAAAAAATTACTTGCTGAAGGCAAGACCAGCTGAGAATTCAACTTTCCTCTGTCTTCGGTGGCTTGAACTAACCTTCTAACATTCTCAGGGAAATCTCAAATTAAAGTCCACACTTCTACCCTTACCTTCCAGCCTACACAGGTTCTTGAAATAAGTCTTGCAGGTAACCTAGAGTTTTTGCTTTCCTCATTACAAATTGAGAGAGTTACTCTGCTCATCAGAAAGCCATTTCACTGAGTGTAAACATTCCTATCCTGTATGCAGTTCTAGAAAAAGGCAGTCTGGTACAGCTATATTTTATTTGATCAAGCTATTGGAATTCATCAAGCATTTGGTGCATTTTTATGAGGGAACACATACAACTGTCCCCTTGTATGCCTCCATGGAGGCCCACCAACTAGATTTTCTTTCTCCTTAGTCTTCATGCAACAAAACAATGTGACAGATAGTCTCCTAAGCTTCTTGACAGGTATGCGGTTCTGAAACCCGGTTTTGCCTTACTCAACTCCCATGTGCTCGGTAAAGAATAATTTCTCTGCTGTTTTTATCACAGAATTATAGAATGGGTTGGGTTGGAGGGACCTTGAAGATCATCTAGTTCCAACGCCCCTGGCATGGCCTCTGACACCTTCTACTGGATCAGGTTGCTCAAAGCCCCATCCAGCCTGGCCTTGAACACTGCCAGGGATGGGGCAGTCACAACTTTTCTGGGCAACTGGTGCCAGTGTCTCATCACCTTCACAGTAAAGAATTTATTCTTAATATCTAATCTAAATTCACCCTCTTTCCATTTAAAGCCATTCCCCTTTGTTCTATTACTACATGCACTTGTAAAAAATCCCTCTCCAGTTTTCTTGTAGGCCCCCTACAGAGCCTACCTAGTCCTTGTTGTAGGTACTTGAAGGCTGCTGTAATGTCTCCAGAGAACTTTCTCTTCTCCAGGCTGAACAAACCAAAATCTTTCAGTTTGTCTTCATTTTAACCACTAACCTGATTGTTTCTCTTTGCACTTCTGCTTCAGAAAATATGTATGATGTCAGAAAATTTACAGAGGAAATTAGGTATTCTCTTGTCCAAAGCCACATACTGTAAGCACATATCTGGGTGTAGCAGTACAGATCAACTACTGTGTAGCACTTCATTAATGCAGTCGTCTGAGATTAATTTCTTTAAATGGTGAAGAGGAAATGCTAAAACTCCTGTGCTTCTGAAAGTTTCTGATTCTTCAGGGGCTGTTCTGAAAGAACAATCCATATTCAAAGACCTCTTTCAAAGCACTGAACTTCAGAATTAGAGTCCTCAGTTTTGTGTTTCAGACTGCAAGGTAAAAGAGTGGCAACTAATCAATCATGCAATTGCCATTTGCAAGGACTTTGTTTTCTAAGATAATTAGAGTTCTTTAAGGAGTTGTCCAAAGGTATTGACAAACAAGATCGATAAATCCACTGCTTCTCTTGATTCAGATCTGACTCACAGCTTACTTTACTAAGGTTATATCTGGGTGTCCTAGAATCAGAGAAAAATATGACAAGCTCAGGCTATTGTCTTACCAAAACCTACCAAGTTTAACTATGATGCCAATATTCTCTTGTGTCATTCAGCTTTAATTAACTCCTCTGAAAAATTAAAAAAAAAAAAAGAAAAAAAAAAAGGAATTTCTATATTGAGTCAAACAAGGTTTCATTTAATCACGGCCTCTCTCCTTCATACTAGATGCTTCAGCAAGAGATGTGAGAACCTGGAGTGAGCAACAGTCAAGCATTAGGAGACTGCTTAATAACCTCTTCAGTAGTACACACAAATACAAATGTAAATGGCGTGAAGGCCATGGACAACAGCGATTGCCAAATACTTCTATAAAATGGAGCCACTTTTTATGATATATTTTTATGAATTACCTGGTGATTATTACTTCACTCTATCTAAAGCACTGCCCTGTGTCATGAGTCACAAGCCTAAAAATATAGGATGGGGTGGCATTTTTTTTCCTTTTCTTGACCTTCCAAATACATCTTCTATAATTTAGTCTTATATGCTTTAAAACACTGAATGCTTTTCTTGCCTATCCCAGACAAACTTCATTTATTTTCCTTTGCATTGCTATATTATGCAATCCTTTAATGTAATAAAGAACATGAAAATACTTTTTTTTACTCTCTGTAATATCTTTAGGTTACTACTATGATGAAAATAGCATATTTTTTCCTGACTAATGCACATTAACCTAATCAGGAGTAAATTTGTTGGACAGGCATTAAATGATTTCATTGGGCTCCAACTTTTGTAGTTAACACTTTTTTCTAAAAAAAGGTAGAACAGAAAATGTTAAACAAAACTCCCTTCCTTGTAGGCTTGTGGCACAGCCTTAACACTGACAGACTGTATTTGAGGTCTTGACAGATTTCAGCCATCAATGTAACTTAGGAACTTGGTCTACAACCACCTTCTTTAATACAGTTGGGAGAATGATGCTGAAGTGAGTGGAAGTCCAGCATCCACAGCATATCAACTTCAATAAGATTGTTGCAAGACAGGTATAAATCTTCTGTAAGATCTTTGTAGCATCCTGTGGCCCTCTTTCCCTAGAAGATGTCCTTCCTCTGCACGTGGTACACAGTTCATCCCTATTTTGTCACTTCACTCTCAGCTAATCACTATCAATGTAATCATCTAAGTTCACTCTTATTTTTACAATAGCATACTGGTGAACATGAATATTGCTAGCATTCATCTATCTATCCAGCACATTTGCCATCACCACCATATTGCACAGTGGGAGATAGCTTGCTACCCACACAGAGACCTTTGAAAACAACCGAAGCATCACCATGTGTATATGACTGAACCGCTTTCAAGATCAACCACATGCCACTAGATAACTAAGTCAGTCAAATTACTCAGCATCGTAGCAAGCCACATGTAGAGCTCACGGAACAGTCTATTGCACATTGTATGACACACTTAAAATTTTTTCCACCTTTGGCACTTAGCTCATAGATTCTCTAATATCTTGTAATTGAGTAGCTGAAGCTGACAACTGCATACTTGTATTTCAGTTTATGCTAATATGCTAGTGTCCACAGACTGAAGCCGGGTTTCTTCCAACCTACACTAGAGTACAGTAAGGATAGTGGCAGACCACTCACAGTTACGCTTGCATGGAAATCCACGAGAGGAGAACTTCAGTGCATCAGCATGATGTTACTGATCTATATTAGAGAACTTCAGTAGTAATGAGCTTGCTTTGTCAGTCTAATGGCTGTATGTACATTTCCTATACACATATGCAAAGAGACATCCATTTCCACAAGCTGTTTTACATCACCATAGTTTGCCTTCATAGGCACTGGTGTAAAAGGGTGTTGTTGCATGTAACTGCTGGGAAACCTTATGCAGCTGCCCACATGGAACATCATGCTCTTGTTGACAGGGCAGTGACATAAAAGGTATAATGGAACTGTGTATAGTATAACGGTCAAAAGAAAGATAAGAAAATCTAAATATATCATGGCAGTAAGTTCTATTCTTATTCAAGATAATGCAGACAACTAGTTTAATTTAAATAAAACCCAATTTGCTTAGAAGTATTATGGGAACGACTCCATATATTTCAAAGCATCATTTTTCCATGCTTTATTTACTTTGCAGCAAAGCAAAAAGGCTGTATTTCCAGCAACTGTGATTACCACAAAAATGTGTTCAAAATTTTTGGTACAGTATCTTTCAAGCCATCAATATTAATGCCAAAAATCTTCTGGATTTAAATTGCATGTCACGTATTTAAGGTGTAATCTATATAGCATGTGTAAACCAGAAAACATCTATGATACCTCGAGTTTTCCCCGGGGAAAGGCACAAAAATTTTACTGTGGTAAAACTGCAGGTGGCCATGTGTTGAACATTAGATTTCCAGAGCCGGAAAACCTGAATCCACATTCCAGAATGCACTGAGAATCAATGTACATATTAAAATTTTTAGAGAGAACTGTTACATTCTTATTCTCAATGGATGTGTTAGTTGAATTTGTGACTTTAAGCACCCTTCTGGTAAAAACATTGTTTTGTTATTTGAAAACGTTGCAGACATGGCACATGCTGTTGGTGTTAAGCCTGGCATTTTTGGTATGTGGTACTACTGTTTTATAAAAACTGTCCCGTCACTGAAGTTCTTTCTTTATAAATATTTCTTAAATATCACAGCAAATTTTAATGTCCAAAAATAATACAAATGGATTTATGTGCAAAAATGCTAGCAGAATTAGGGCCTGGTTTCATTCTTTCAATTTTACTATTCACAGTGAGATCTGCAACATGCTAAATCATGTTATGAGCATTTTATACAGCAAAAAGAGGCACTTAAACTTTACCAAGTTAAATACTGAAGTAAGGATTAATGGGAAATTGTGTTCTTGTGTTTCTCCCTTTGATTCTGTGGCCCTACTGAGTATTTTAACAGCAGATACTATGATCACCAAGTATTCATTTATTGGAAAATGAGCAAGTTTTGGAAAAACATTATTGCTTTGTAATATTAACACTGACAATCAGCATCAGTAGTTAATTATTTCTCCTCAATTTAAAATGTAGCAGTATTGTATTTGAATTTCAATTGAAATTTCAACTTAGATATCTTATATCAGTCAAAAGTTAATTTATAGACTTGTTCTAATTCTACCTGTTTATGAGTTTTTCACACATTTTTTCTCATATTTCTGTCATAGAGCAATAATGGATTTTTGAGACATTTTAAATGCTTAAATATGCACACAATGAACAGGCGGACAGTTTAATGTGGCTCATTTCCATCAACTACAGTACAAAAGAACACAAATGAATCACGGAGTCACAGCAAAGTAAGGCACATTATTTAGTCAAAATGATACATTCATGACAACAGAGATAATGATAATTATACCATAACTCACAACATCTTCTATGTACATAGCTCTTGCCACTACTCTGTGTCCTACAAATCACATTAAGATTTGTGACAAGATAAAAATCTTGATTATATAAAGCATATGAAGATGAATTAATTTTAATATGCTAGGCTTCCTTTTAATAATTCCAAAAAGTAATCAAACCTTACACTTTTAGATATAGGCTGGGAACCACCTTAGATTAATCCACAAGCAGTTTTTTGGCACAGAACATAAGTTTGATTTTGCTCAATTATATCCATGCATTATATATCCACAATGGAGTATAATTGCATAACATTAAGACTTTAAAATGGAATACATCCGGTAATGATTTACAAATTGGATCAAAACAGAAAAACTCCTGTGTTGGTGACCTCACTCAGTCATGTTACTATTCATGTTTCAAATCCAAATATGGTTCTCTTTTGAGTTCTAGGCTTGCCATAACAAATCAGAATGGTCTGTCCTGGAAAAATCATCTCCTCAGGTTGAATACATTCACTATAATATTAGGAATAAATATTTTTGTAATACATCACCTGGAGCCAACTCTGTATATGATATTCCATTAAATTAAGAGACTTCCTGATAAGATCAGCAGGCAACAAAGATTAATCAATAAGTGAGTATGGTCTTATTACAGTGAACAAATTAGACAACTTAGGATGTATTGCTTTATAGACAAGATTTCTTCTTTACTAATATTGTCCATAATTGATTGTAGTGACCTTTTGGCAATACTGAAAAACATCCTCAATTAATAAGGCTACTTTTACAAAACAGATCACAGTAGAGAGAACCACGTGGTTTGCACAGTAAGACTTGAGAGAAAAGAAGAATGTTCTTTAAATCTGCTCAGAGGGAAGCACATAAGAGCCTTACTTTATGAAGCAGAATTTGTTTAGTAAAAGCTCTATGAAGACAATTTAGTATTGATACAATATTTCACGAGTCACATAATCAGCTGAGTTCTAATCTATCGGTCCCTCTGTTGTGGGAGTACTTGTCAGTCAACTACAACTTATGAATACTGTTAAATGCAGATCAGAAGTCCTTTCGTAATAAACGCACTAACTTAAATTCTTTGTTTATGATGCACACTACATATCAAACCCAATTATACCAAACAAGTGATAAGAGAAATAAGAAGGTATGTTAATAATGGCTTAAAATACATGGACCAGGGTCAAACAACAAAATTGCTTCTTTTCTCTGTCTACTCTTGTTGGTGGAGAAGATACCCAAGCACTGTACTTAGAGATAATTGCACTGGCACCTGCACATAAGTCTGCAACAAACTCACTAATCACCTTAACAGATCTGTTTCAGGATCTTCTAGTTACTCCTCCATACCTCAACTCTCCAGATCACAAAAATGTTAAGAGAGTGAGTTTAAAAAATGCATAAAGACAAACATATCAGTTTCAAGACGAGCCCTTGGGGGGGGGTTTGGGGGGGGTGTGGTGTGTCTGTGTGCGTTTTGTGTGTGTTCTTGACGTGACTTGCTTGAAGAAAATTGATGCAAAAGTGTTCATGTTTTACTTAGTACACTTTTCCATGGTAACGGTAGGCCTTTTAAAGCAATATGGAAACTGGTAAAGATTTGGGTGTACAAGCCTGATTTCAAAGTTGAGATCTGAGAAACACACACAAAAATTTTAGAAGTATCAAATGAGAAATATGGGAATGAAAACCTTTTAAGGATTCTCTCTGTTTGGGGCTGGGAAAAGGGAAAGTAGCAGGATCAGTGGTCTGCTTTTAGAGGAACAGATATAACACTTATCTTCTGAATGTCAGACCATCCAGAAAAGAAATGAATCTTCCCCCTTGAATCCCCCAGCACATTTTTATTCGCCATTTAAAGGGTCAGACTCTTGTTGCACTGTTAGCACTGGACTAGCTGTCTTTTGGGGCATGGAAGAGTTTTTCTAGTTGCTCTCATTTTTTTTAACTAAACTCACTAGAGGAAACAGATTTTCCATGAAGTCAGAATAAAGAATGATCACCACATTGGGAGAAGTTGTTGCCAGCTAACCCAGGAAAGTTCAAATAAATCTGCAGGCCACTTAAAGACAAAAAGCTCAAATCTTGTCTTTCTTCCTCCTCAGAAAATACTTTGTCCCACATGCAACCCAGTGAGCTTTATGGTGCTAAGCTAGCTTAAGAGATGAGTGCATTTATTTTCTCTCACAGACCAGTAAAGGTATACAACAAAAAAGTTCAAATCATTTCCAGGCGAAAGAAATAAGCCTTACCCTTCCCATTCAGCAAGCTGCATGGTGATGGCCTGGTGTTTAACTATCTATTTTTATTAGTTTACAGGCTGTAAACATTTCAATGTGCAATGTTCTGAAGAGGAGTATGTCTGCAAACCTTTTTTTTTTCCTTTTTAAGAATAAGAGCTAATTAGACTTGATTTAGTCCTTTCTTTTGTGAGATTCAAGTCTGACGGGTTTGTGCTGTAGCTTCTGGCTACACTGTGATGAAGTGTGACAAAAATACCATAAAGTCCAGAAGTTGCTAATTTAAGCAACTTTCCCTTTTCCTGCCCACCTTCCATTGCTACCACTCTTTCCATCTCAGTTCAAGAAATCGTATTTAAAAAGTAGGACTGAGATTAGTCATGATTCCATTACATGGATTGATTGAAACCTTGCACAGATTTTCAGGCACAACATTTGTATAAACTGGCTGCAGAAGTTGCAATGGTTGTCCATTCTCAATGTAATATGACCCATTCCATTCTATATATTAATAGAGAACAGTTCTTACAGGGCACTGGTATAAGTCAAAATAATGTAATATATAGTTACAGTTACAGAATTTTTTACATGCTGCTTTGCTAGCCCTTGTCAATTTCGATAGAAATACCTAAGATCCATTTGGAAACTAAACACTAACAGGAAAAAACATTCTCACTGTTTCTTTTCTCTGTCCCATCTACCACAGAATTGCTGAGCAGACACTGATGCAGCCAGGCTGATGTATCTACGCCATCTATCACCTTCAAAAGCTGACACACCAAATCCATTGTCTCTTGCTCTTCCTATGAAAAGAGTAAACTGGACAACAAACTAAGGAACAAAGACGCATTACAGCCCACAGAGCTGGCTGAAAGTGTTTGCAGATTCAAGTTTATGGTGCAGAGAAGCAATTCCTACAATTTCATACTTTCACACAACTCAAGGGAACCCTCAGATGCAAGCTAATGCAGCATGGTGACTGTTACAGGCTACAATGTGTACTGTAGACAGGAAAATAGCAAGCTTTATGATTTGGATTAACAGTATAACCCTCTGAGTTTGTCAGTAATTGTTAGTGTACACATAATCCATGCCTCAGTTTTAGCAGATCAGCACCAAGTGAACTAATGTTCTATTCAACACAGCAATCCATGCCAACTGGCATACATCAGAGCTCCTTAGAAGCACAGATGTCGACATATTCCTCTCCTAGAGAAACACAGAAACCTCGTGCTAAATGTCAAATAATTCTATTCAAGTTATTCACTGAAATAGCACCAGTTATATTCAATTACCTTTAAGGTAATCTGCGCACCTAAGCAAATCAGAAGGCCTTTTGACAATTACTTTTGACAATCCATTTCAAGCAGCACAAATATATACATATATATTTTTTCAGTGGCACAAATATACCTGGTTATACCATGTCCCCAGACTTATTTTTCCCCACTTTTTGTTCTGGTAATTACCTATCTAAGATCATTGAGTCAGAAAGGCCTCCTTTGACCCCGCCATAGATTTTTGCTGGCATAGCCCAATTTATTCCCTTTCACGTTTGGAATTGGAGACCTGTTCCCAGTTTCTGGATCTCACTACTATATACACTGTGATAACACAAAATAAGGGTCTGTTTTACCTGAAAAGGTCTACCTTTTGGCTTCACCTCTTCTTTCAAGGATGTGACAAACACTAAACATAAGGCAGATACTCAGTTCATGTATGCAATGGGAAGTTTATTCGACTACAGTACACTGAATTTTCATGAAGTGTTGCCAACTTTTACTATGAGAACTTGATTCACTGTATTAAGAATCACCCTGAAATTATACTCAAATTCAATACTTTTGACAAAGACAGCCACTACATGAAGGTAAACACTTAATTTGATAAGCATCTTATTTTTCTTCATACAACCATTCACAGATATTCTATCAGGTCAGTCATTCCGTGAGGCTGCCCTTTGCACTCTTTGCCATAGTATCTGAGCATCTAACAGAATCACATGAATTCTATGTAGAGTTTAAATACAGACTTTATGAAACTGTGGACACAAGCAGATTTATCATCATTCCCAGCAAAAGGTGCAGTAAAGATGAGAACTAAACTTTTTATCCTCAGGGAAAGATTTTCTTACTTGTAATTTATTATCATACCTCCAGAGGAAATGTAACCAGCTACACTTTAAATTAAAAAAAAAAATAAAGAATACATATAGTATCTTAATGGATCACACTTCACATATATAATATCTGATGTGACAAATAAAGGCTCCCTCTTCAAGACTAGCTCTAGAAACCCAGCTAAAGAAGGTATTTGAAGATGAACTCCCAGAGTTTTAATCCATTTTTCAACAGAGCTTGCCTGAACCCAGATTGTACAATGTTACTATTATCTGTCTTGTTTTACTGCATATGTTTCTTCAAGGTGAAAACTCTAGATACTTTTTGCAAGGCCAACATTTTCATTGCCAGCTCACATACATCGTGAATGCATAGGTCACCATGCGTGTGTTTGTATCTTTGAAGACAGGAAAAGCCACCTTGGTGACTGCTCTAAAAAAATTATTTTTAGCAGCTGCTGGTGAGCAGTTTTTGAGTTTCTTCAAGGAAATCAGGGAGACCTGTGGTATATAATTGCATGGTAAAGACAGTCTCCATGAGCAGAGTGATGGAGAGATAGTTTGCTCTGAGAAACCCAGTCCTCTGTCCTCTTATCATAAACACTTGAATCCTGCATATGGGCATCTGCTCCTAGCTTGTCTTTAAAATGGAGATTCTAAGTTTTTTATTCCTTCTGATGCATCATTTGATCAAAACAAAGGAAACCCTCCATACACAGAATTAAAAACCTCTTTAAAAGTGAGGGTTAATAGAATTTAATCTATTGCTATTACTGACATGCCTTCAGGTTATGACAACATGGCTAACTTCCTTACTGAGAGACTTCAGTTTTCTCTCTCATTCAGATATTTCCTTCCAGAACCACAGGCCAAGGCCTGACTCATAAGGAAGACTACCACCCACTGAATCTGCTTCTGCGGCATCCTGCTTTTTCCTTCGAGAATCTACTCAGCCTAAGGTCTGGACATCTGATGTGAATATAACCCAAGGCAAAATGCAGGAAAAAAAAAGTATATATACATAACATACACATATATATACACATATATATGAAGCATATGGAAAATCTGTCTTTGCCACTTGATACTTAAGGTTAGTACAGCTCTTTTTAGAAAAAAAATAACATAATTTATAAAACATACACACTGCTTTCATGCTATTCCTTTACCTTACCTTAAACAGAAAACCCCAGAGAAAGCAGTTTATGATTACTAAAACATCTCTTGTAGCATCTCTTGCAAAAGTTAAATGCCAAATTATATAGTGAACAGGAAAAATATAACACCGGTTGGTAGCCCATTGGATTTTCTTTTTCCTTCTGTAGTTTTCTTTTTTTTTTTTTTTCTCTTTTTTTAAATATTTTCCTCTTCCCAAACCATGAAAACCTTGGCAATGACTATGAAAAAAACTTATGCATAGACAGGAAGATTAGATTTTCCATTTGATTAAAATTTAAGTACATCTGTTAAAACTCATGCGTAATGGAACACCACATGAAGATATCTGCCAATGTCTCCTGTTCCCAAAATAAAAGAATAAAAAGAATCATATGAGGTATCTTGTTTAAATATCTAATAGCACTTTTATTCCGACAATTGAAGGAAACAATTTGTTTTATAAATTGCTATCACACTAACAGGGCAAACAGGATTTCAGTTGAAGTCGCACCGCACATAGAAATTCAGAAGGAATAATTACAAGAAATATAAAAGCCTTGAAAAGCCAAGTACTCAGTCAGTTCTAATAATCTTTCTTTTCTCATAGCAGATGAGAAGCTTTCTGGGGTGACATTGGTATTAGAAGAAATAGGTCTTCTCATAACAAAGCTGCACGATATTGGCTTCATCCCTAACTATTTGTATAGAATTAAATTACATTTTCCTGCATTATTATGCTCCTCAGGAGTCATTCATGATACACATAATAAATCAATAAATCAGTAGGAATGCCTTGCAATGCTAATATGTTTTTAAAAAGAACAAATACATGGATTAAAATTCTAATTATAGGGAAAATAATGAAAGAGTATGATGAAACTAAAGATCATATATTGATAATGGTGTCCCACTTAGTTACTATATCTACCATTTCCATTCTCAGAAAGGAAATTTACTCATTCAGCATCATTTTTATCTGACAATAGTGACTGCATTATAATCTCAGCCAGTACTTTTAGTGGTTTACACTCTGTTAATATTAAACTTGCTGGACAGATTTGACACATCCTATTCTAGACATTTTACATATTCAAGAGATACAAAGCAGTGAAAACCGGCTTTCCTTGCCAGAAAAGTGCTCTCCAGCCTCAAAAAATTTGAAGTTTTTTTTGTTCAAGCTCTTGTTCAACCTGCTTTTCACTATACAAATTCTCAAATGCAGTAAGATCAACTTCTAAATTTTTGTACAGTGTTAACTAAAGTTTACAAACATGCCACATATAATGAAGCGCCATTATGTGAGGTCTTGTACTCATACGCTCATAAAAGGCATGCATGTAGGTGCAACATTCTATGAGTGGATCCGTATAGTAAAGAAAAAAAACTGCAGATTACCTAACATCAGGAAAATACTCACGAACAAACCAATACAGTAACAGATAGCTAATATCTACCACATAATGTGTTGCATATATTGAACTGATTGATTCACAGAATGGCATCAGGCATAGAATCATAGAATGGTTAGGGCTGGAAAGAACCTTAAGATCATCTAGTTTCAACCCTCCTGTCATGGGCAGGGATGCCTCACCCTAGATCATGTCACCCAAGACTCTGTCCAGCCTGGCCTTGAACACCACCAGGGATGGAGCATTTACCAGTTCTTTGAGCAACCTGCTCCAGTGCATCACCACCCTCCCAGTAAAGAACTTCTTCTTATAGCTAATCTGAACTTCCCCTGTTTCAGTTATTAAAGTTATTAAAAAGTTATTAAAATCTCTTTGAAATTACTGATAGGTTTAGTGGGTTCATAAGCAGAGGGGAATAACTTTTATTTTGTGTATCAAATCACTCAGTAACTCTGATATAAATTTTCCACAAGTTCAGATACTGCCTAAAGAATCCCTTTCTCAGTCCTTTACTAAAGGTATTTAAGAATAAGCCACACAATTTCTACAGCTTTACGAATGGACCTGGCTTTTTGCAGATAAGTATGGTACTTTTGACAAGGAATTTGCTGCCTCATGATCCTAAGTCACTATGATATGCCCAATGGCACTTCAGTGTGTAGGCCATCTTGCACAGAGGAAAAATGAATGAAGAAAAGGAGTGCACCTTGGGGGCAACTTAGATAGCTTACCAAAAAGGTTCCTTTCACTTCTGACTGTTGCTCAACTTAAACCAGTGATCTTACTGATGCAAGAAAAATGGAGAAAAGTTTGGACTGACTGAAGAAAGACAGTTAAAACAAAACAACAACAAAAATAAAAGGAGAAAAAAAAAAACAAAAAAAAACCCACCAAAAAAGCCACCAAAAACAACAACTAAAAAACCCACAAACCACAAAAAAAAACAAACCAAAAATCCATCTCTTTTCCCTCCCTCAGGTCCAACCTTTTTAAAAAGTTTTGTAAAATTGGCATGATAAGAAGATGTCCAAATGAATTTAAGGCTCAGAATAGAGCTGGTATGATCCTCTGTAAGGGGTATGTTGCATATTGGAGGTATTCTGGTTGTTTGCAGTGCTCAATAAATTTTTATTTATTTTTCCTGGGAAAGCCAACATTAAATGAGGAGAAAGAATTTTCTTGCTTTCATCTAATACTGAGGGATGACCTTTTAAGTATTTTCTTAATTCAGTAGTACATTGCATGGAGGTAATACTGCATTATAGCACCTGCACTTCCCTGCCCTTACAATGGGCAGATCAATTGGAAAGGTCAGTGAGAACTTTGAAAGAATTGACTGCTGCATGGCAACATTGATCACACGTTGTGATTCAGTCGAAGGTTAGTTTGAGAGAGAAGGAGAAAATAACAGTGGTTTAGAAACAACTAATACACCCTGTTTTATTGAAACAAACAAAAAAAGAACCCCACAAACAAAGTGCTTATTTCCAAAAAAGCTTTTTTTTTTTTTTTTTCAACCTCTGTTTTTTTATTTGGTGAGGGAAGAAATGACTTCATTTATGAAACTGCAACAAGTATTTTTAAATTTTTTTAAGATAATTATAACATTTGTATGCATCATTCAGGAAATTAAAATGTATTTCAAAATTTCACAATCTCTCTAAACCAAAATTTTCACTTCTGGTCCAAAATGATACATGAAGAATAAATAATACTGTAGTTTTACAAATAAGACTCCTAAATACAGATTTCCCCCCCCCCCCCCAGTTCATTGCCATTTATGAGGCCCTATTTGCAGATTTCTCATTGAAATGCCATGTTTAAATATTTAATTTTAGGCACTCATTTCCACAGACTTTTAAATAAAACCTTCATTTTAAGTGAAATCTTAATAAAACCTTAAGCTCACTTGTTGGTAATGTATTCGCACAGCTTAAATAATGACATAGGGAGAAAGATATTTAGAGGCAGAGATCAAGGAGAGAAAAAAAAATAAGCTGTTACAGCTGAAAAATGATGGCAAGTGAATGAGGCATGGAAAGTGTATCAGTACGAAAAAAAATCTGTTAAGACTCTGAACAGACAGCAGGAATGAAGGAGAAATAGTAGGTATGAGCTAAATGTAGCTGGTTACAAACTCCCATCCAGACAAAATGGATCAGGGGTATTTTTCATTGATGTTTTGTCAATTTTTGTTTTCCCAGTTACTTATACCAGGATATAGATTTAAACTAAAATAGGGGAAGTTCAGGCTGGATATAAAGAACAAGTTCTTTACTGTGAGGGTGGTGAGGCACTGGAACAGGTTGCCCAAAGAACTGGTAAATGCTCCATCCATGGCAGTGTACCAGGCCAGGTTGGACAGAGTCTTGGACAACATGGTCTAGGGTAAAGCGTCCCTGCCCATGGCAGGAGGGTTGAAAGTAGATGATCTTAAGGTTCTTTCCAGCCCTAACTATTCTATGATTCTATGATATTACTAAATGAAAATACAAATAGGAGAAGATTCTACTTTCAACTTGACCCTGAGAAGAAAACCATGGAAAAGACTAAAGCAGGCCATTTTTTGTTTCATTTTCTTTTGAAACCACAATGTTTGTCATGAACAAAAAAGCATATCATAACAGATGAAATGTAGTTTTATAGCTCAAGACCATCTCACCAGTAGGCTTTCCAATCATTCTGTTGCAATGAGTGTAGTGGTTTAAACCCCGTCAGCCATAAATCAGCCACGCAGTCTCGCTCTCTCACTCCCCCTTTCTTTCCCTCTCTCAGCTCCTGGAGGGATGGGGAGGAGAATCGAAAAGAATGTAACTCCCACGGGCTGAGATAGGAACAGTTTAGTAACTAAGGTATAACACAAATCACTACTGCATCCACCAATAATAATAATGATAAAGGAAATAACAAGGGAAGAGAATACAACAGCTCACCACCAGCCGACCGATACCCACCCCGACCCAGCAGACCTAGCCCTTCTGGGTAACTCCCAGTTTACATCCTGGGCATGACGTGCTGTGGTATGGAATATCTCTTTGGCTAGTTTGGGTCAGGTGTCCTGTCTC
>JANHGB010026136.1:0-22151 GCA_026283785.1 Coracopsis vasa
ATAGTGAAAAAAAGAAAAAAAGAAAAAAAGAAAAAAACAAAAAAAAACAAACCCCACACACTGGTTCTAGGAATACACAATGATTTCTACGGATTTTTAATTTAAAATTTTGTTCTATCAAAAATAAGTAAGCCAACAAAGACCAGGATTATAAACAACTGTCCTTTTCCTTCAGCTGCTTTGTAAGGGTTTGTCAGTTTGGTACTGTGTACTCACTCCTCTTTAGATTCCTACTTGTACTATTTAATTTTTCTGCTGGCCTGTAAATAACAAATCTGTTGTCAGCCTGTCTGTATATGTCCATCCGATATGCACAGGAAATAAAATGGTTAGAACAGGAGACAAAGGGCTATTCCTTTACTCCTGCCTTAGAAAAATCAGACTCACTAGAAGCTGAAGCCAGCTAAACCTCTTACAGTGGCAGCAGGTTGAAGAATTCTATTTATGAATACTATGTGCAGCATAAAGGAACAGACACTGCATAACAGATCTCTCTAACTGTATGGTCTTTAAAATAAGCTGTTGCACTTTGAAAAACATAATTTGCAGATGGTATTTTAATCATCCACAAAGAGGAAAAAGTATACTGATAGGAAAAAAAAAAAGGTATTTGACAGTAAACATATCAACTCTCGCCCCTGCCTTGAATATTTTGCATTTGGTTAAACAGCATTCTCTTCAATGACTGCTTTGCAATGAATACAAGGTAGAGACATCTGAAATCTGTTTTTTTATAAAGAGCAGGCAACTACCACACTTACAGAAATCCACTGAACCTCCAGTGACTAAAACTACAAGGTATTCATTAAATATCACTAAAATTTTACAGATGGAAGCTTCTCTCACTTCACCTGCAGCACTTAGCTGGCAAGATTAAATCAAAAGCTCATACAAATATGTTTGCAGTGACATTCACTTATATGCTCTCCTATTAGTTTATTTCCCAAATTAATCAGCATTTATAAGGCACTTCTGAGACCTGCATGAATACAACATACTGTAACACTGACCATGATTAATATTTATTCATATGTGTTTGCTATTAATGCAATTATTTATGATACACTTTTATAAAAAACACTATTTCATGTATGAACAGCAATAAATGATTGCCATGTGCAGTGGTAATTATTTGTGATATGCTGAAGAACTATTTAATATCTGCACTTAGCCAACTAATTTTTACAATACTCAACACAAGGTGCAAAAGACAACAGCGTAGATAAGGAATTCAGCTGTCAACTAATTTGTTAAGTACAATAACAAAGATACTAGTTAACAAAAAAAGAATTTTCAAAGCTGTTTTTAATCTGAAGGAAATAGTACATATTAACACTTATTGACAATTATCTACAAAACAACTACCAGGTGTAAGTAGCATAAACTAAAGGCCACTCACAAATGCAGTAACAGGTTACCTACCCAGAAGAAGAAACCCATCATAGGACTTGTAATTTTCAGACTCTGAAGGTTTGGAATTTCAAGTAATTCTTACTTCCTTAAAACCAAATGATCTAGAACACACATTCACCACTTTTAAGGGAGCAAACAAGGACATACTTCTATTTCAATAGAGGGAAATTTATTATCCTCAGAATAACTGCAGTCAGCAATATTTATGAAACTACCTTTTGGCTGGAGACAATACCAAGGGCTTTTCATGAGAGGAGAAAATCAAATGGAATTAATAAGCACAAATTCCATCGTTTCGTTATATATCCTTTCCTGAAAGAGCATAGACTTCCAATTTCAGCAGAAAAATGCTGAAACATTATAAAAGAGGCACACTGAGAGAAGCAGTGAGAGGATAGAAGTAAAAATCACTGGAGTGCAAGAACCATCAACTTTAAAATAGAAGCAGGCTCATCAGTGAAGCACAATATAGTCACAGGGGTTGTAGCCCACAGCCAGAGGGAGATCGAGAGAAGCAGCTTTCAAAGGTACCAGCACAGAAGCATTCTGGAGGGGAAGCAGATATGGATCTGAAGAAACAGTACACAGCACTTCAGCCCATGCACTGGGCCAAGAGAGAAGAGATGGGGCAAGAACTGCCATGCAAAATCTGACTGACACCTTAGCAAAACAATTTCTAGTCTGCTGAGAAAGTGTTGGCAGAAAGAGCTAAACACCACTGGAGCTGAGCCCAGAAAGGAGATGCTGAAAGCAGCCTGTGCCCAAGATATCAGACTTAACAGCTGATACAGGAGAAACTGTCAGCAGCAACTCCCTGAAGTGGGGAAACCATTTGCTGCTGTCATTTGCAAGGCACGGGATCCAGTTGTGCCACAGAAGTAAAGCTAAGACCAAAAGACTGGCTGAGACAAGGAATCACAGACAACTTGAGACTAGTAAGGATCTACCAAAGTTAAAACACTTCAGATACTATCTAAAGCTCTCTCTTCATTTACGTGTTTGGATATAAGACAGTAGGGCATGAGATACAAAAGACTCAGGGCTGAGTCCTTAACAAAGAAAGTCCTTGAGAAGAGAAAGAAAATATGAAGGGCCTATCCTCCGCAGAAAGCAACAAAATGATCCAGGAAAATTTTATTTGCTGGAACTGTAATAACCTATCATGTCATGCAGATCATCTGACAATTTACATTTCTATAAAAAGATGCAAACAGTTTAGGCTCTTTGTTATAAGCATTTCAAAGACAAGTTTGGAGTCGTTCTTTAACACTTTCTTGCTAGATTATGGTAGCCTCAGTTCTACTGATACTAAATTCCAGAGCTGTCTGTTGTGCAGAATGGCTGGAAAGTTGGCAAAGACATATTAGACTTGATGACTCTCACATTAAGTCTTGTCAGATGTCCTCAGCAGAGTATCACAGACAGTAAAATTTAGCATGAGTGACTGTGTACCAAGTTCACATCAATCAGTCACTGCCTAAATCAGTCAAGATTAGGTCTGCTGAAATCTGTGCTCAACTATACTGGATGTTTCCAATACTAGGGAGTTTATGGATGTCCAACGATGCTTCCACCACGCAAGAAACAGGAAACCTCTGTTGTCCAGATTTAAGCAGCTGTCTGGATTCTTACATGACATTTTTGGCCTTATTTCAGATCTTCCAAGAAAGAATGAAATATTTTTTTTAAAAAAGTTTGTTCCACTCCTTTAGTCCTTTGTTCAAAACTGATTTTCAGTGCATTAAATATGAAAAATAGTTGCTCTGCATCACTGAAAATAGGACATTGAGAATTTAGACAGGAAATTTTATGGGTCTTGTGAAAGGCAGGATATTAATCAATATAATGATGACATTTATTCAAACAAATGACCATAATACAAGGCAAATGTATTAGCCACCCTAACGAGTAAGATGAAGGACACCACTGGATAACCAAAGATATGCTTTGCTCTTAAATATGATTTCAGGATCAACTGTTCTCAACAGAAAAGACAAATAGGCAGACATTCCAGATTCTGACACTATGTCAGAACCGAGTGTCTGAAGAATGGGTAGACTCCAACCAGCACGTAAGCCCCCATCTAGTTGTTTGCTCACTCTTTCCCAGTGGGATGAGGGAGACAAAAGGAAGGAGAAAAGCAAGACAAAAAAGTGAGCTGAAACAAAGAATGTTTAATAAGTAGAAGGAAAACAAACAAACAAAAAACCAAACCCAGAACACTCCAAGTGAATCAAAACCAATGAAAATCAAACCAACAAACCCCAAGTGGTGCAAGGGGTGATAACTGACCACCTCTCACCAGCAGATCAACGCCCAGGCACTCTTTGAGCAATGGCTACCTTGGAAAAACTTCCCACACAGTTTTATTGCTGAGCATGACACTATATGGTATGGAATATTTCTTTGCTCCATTCAGGTCAGCTGTATGTGGAGGGGTAGTGTGAGAAACAGAGAAGGCCTTGGCACTGTGCAAACACAGCTCAGCAGTAATCAACACACCAGTGTGTTATCAACATTGTTTTGCTCACAAATCTAAGACACAGCACCCTACAAACTGCTGTGAAAAGAAAATAACGCCACCCAAACCAGATCCAGTACAAGGGGTTAAATACCCTGTCTTTATTCAAACCATAAATCCTTTGTCAGGAAAAAAGAGTGAAATGAACTATGAATACTTAAAACTGATAAAATATCAGAGACTTAACAGCTAGGCATCAGTGAAACTTCTGTAGTAATAAAATGACAGCAAGTAAATTAACAGCTTGGAAAGAGATTTAGTTGGATAAAATTCACCAAAGGAAGAGGCTATGGCAAGGAAGATCTCTCTTTTGTAGAGCAGACAATAAGTAATCTGCCATAGTTCCACCCAAAAAAATCTGAAAGGGGAAACTACAGTGTGTATTTTCTGGAATGTTTATTAGAGTAAAATTAGGAGAAAATCCAAACTTATTACTTACTGGAAATTAAGTGAAAGATAACAGTACACAAATTGAAAGTAACAAATGAAATTGCTTGTTGACTTTGCTCTAAAACAACACAAAGAAAAAGATCATGAGAATATAATAAATTTAAGGCAGCAGCAGTTTACTACTTCACAAATTAGCCACTATTGTGCAAGTCCCATACTATTCAGAGGTATGAGATGGTGATGGCATAATTGCATAATATTTCTCTTTACATTTGAAGTTTGAATATGATTTCTGTGAAGCCTGAGATGATGACACAAGAATCCAAGTTCACTTCATCATTTTTCAACACTGGTGCATTGTGCCAAGTGAAAAGCCACTTGATCAAAGGAAAAAGATTTTAACAGTCCTCTCCATAAAAAACATTGGGCTCAGAATACTAATTCTACCGTTTGCTTTGCCACTCAGTTACGCAATGAAGCAAGAAAGAATGACCATTTTCCAATGGCAAGATATACACTCTACTTCCACACACCTTAATATAGAAACATCTTTCCCTTAAGGGCAATTACTCCTTCCAGGTGTGTGAAATCAGTTCTCATTTTAATAAATTCTAATCTTAATCCATCGTTAGGCTACCTATTTCTTTATTCAAGATGTCACATAATTTTGCTTCCAATTGCAGCTCCTCACTCAACTCTTCCAAGTATCTCCTGCAAAAACATTCCACTATTCTACCTGTTCTTCAACGCTATGTGCCTGTGTCAGAACACTTACCCCTTGGTATTACCTACCTAAACAGGCCTTTAATTTTTTCTTTAAATCAAACCTTTATGAGACCTATCAAAGAATTACAAAATTTCTCTTTCAGAAGTCAATACCATTCATCTTCCTGGTCACAGAAATTTTTGTTGCTATTCTTTTTCTAGTACCTGGTCAGGCAAAAAAAGAGACACACCTCCACTTGTAATTCTGCTGTACCAACAGCAGCAACAAGCCAGCAGTTGCAACAGCATGCTTAGCATTTCACTGTGTATAAAATATATTACAGGTTTATAGTTAATCAAAAGGTGGCAATGAATGGGATCCTTATGTATAGTATATAATTGAATCCCCCCACAAAGGACACCCTAGATTGAAAGCAGATTTTAGCAATACTATAAAACCTTTGACAAATATTTGCAGAAGATAACCAGAAGTTTTAACAAGGACTGTAATATTACAGTATGCTATGAATTATCTGAATTTTTCCTCAGTAAACTGACTACAGATGTAAGAGCTCCAGCCACTCAATAGTTCATTCTGTAACACATTCCGGAGCATACCATTACCGTCATGACCTAAATAAATTTGCAATTAATAACTTAAAAAAATATACAGTTAACCACTGATATTCTCAGAATCCAAGGAAATTTGAACTCTAATTTGCACTGGCACTGTCATCTACGGTAGATACCAGGAAACCCAATTACATTTCAAGAAATAAAATTCCTTTCCACCAAAACCTAATTTGATGGCTCTTTCATTTCAAACTGCATTAGTTCATGCTATAACAGGCTTTTGCTAATAGCTGTAAGAACTCTGGATCCAAAATCATCAGGTGGACTTGTTAGAGCATCTATAGAAAATTCTGCTTTTAGTCTCTGACATCAAAATCAACAGGCATCAGATTTTTCTGAGGAAGCCTGACATTCCTGCTCAGGCAGCCAAAGAAAACTTTTCAACAGAAAATACACTGATTGAGAATACCCTCAGGAAAAAAATATTTATGAGCGACAGGAAGATGACTGCTGAAAACATGTACAATGCTCTCTCTCTCTCATCTATATACAAACACTTTAGAAGCTAGAGAGAAGCTGTAAAACAGCTTGGGTATTAATTTTCTGTTTTCTTCTGAAAACTAACTCTTTGTAGCAAGTATAAAATAACAAGCAGCATATCTTCTTTTCTGCTTGCTTAATGGTAGCCAGCATATGGGGTCCTGGCCAGGCCTGGGCTGAGGGGTACATACACTATCACCACCTGCTACTTTCCCCACCAAGCAGAGGGCCTGTTTTGCATTCTTCAGTGGACTTGTTCTGTAATCCAACAAATGCATCTCAGAAGCATTATGTTTATAATACAATTCTTTGAAATTCATACTGAAGGACCTTCAGAGGAAACATTTTTATTTTCTGAAAGTTTTCATGGCCAGTGTGAACTCTCACTAACTGAAATAAGAATATTTAGCTGTAACACTTGGAGAGTAAAATACATTTTAACGAACCCCTAGAAGTGTGAGTCATAGCTCTTCTATTTGTTTTTCCCCTAGGAGTTGGAGAAACTTTTCCTGGAGCATATCTGCTTTGCCCCGTGACAGAGGAAAATGTAACTATGGGCAAAGGAATCAGGCAAATAGTCAGTCTCCCTCTTCACTGCAGTGAAACAGCAAAATCACTGCAGTTACAGTAATGGTTCTGGCCTCCATCCCCTACCAACGAAACAGCACTGCTGTGCTCAGGCTTAGAACCACTGGCATTTAGCAAGGGCCCGTATGTGATACTCCTCTCCCTGTGTTAAGTAAATGAAATTGAAAAGGCATTTAAATTAATGTTATGAGATATCTTAATCACACTGTGCTTATTAATAAAAAATAGGGTTTTCACTGATGGAAGGACAAACTCTGACATTTCCAGCTCCAGTAAGAAACAACCGGACATCATCAGAAAATTATGACTTGCCCCAAGACAGCATTAGATTATGTAGTAATTTTCATGCTCATGAACCAAACTTAATTTGCAAATGGAAGAACAAATTAAAAACAACTGTAAAACCAGAAATCTTGGTGACCTGACAATATGATAATGTTCACCCTAAACTGCTGAAGGAGTCAGAAAGCAAAACAACATGTTTGAGAAAGGACAAGGTTCTTAGTAGGGACAGTGTATCAGAAATAAGTATTGAGCGTTTTATAGAAATGACTAAAACTGACAAACATTTGCTACTAATGTATTAAGCCAAAGATTTACTTTAACACAAGTAATCTACTACACCAAGCCTGATGCAAAATTTGTGCTGTCAAAATCTCAGGTAAACAATTCCAGATGCAGTTATCTTAGGTGAAAATGTATTCTCAGTTCTAAAAGCAGGAGTTCTGGAAGAACTGAGCTTACATCACGCCCGTTGTACTGGGGTGGCAAGAAATATTTATCATAATCAGATTTGATAAAATCATACCTATTGTGTTTCCTGATAAGTGCTTTGGACACATTAACACAACTTATTCAATTAAGCGCATATTAAAAATTCAATCACTGTCATACTTCAAAGTACTTCTACCTGACAGATAAGAACTAAGGACATTTTACATTTATTCATTATTTCAGCTTTGTCTTCTAAAATTCTCACTTTTTAATATCTGAAGTATTTTGGGTGACAATGCTGAAAAATTCATATTTGTAAGGAAAGTTTTAGACCTGAAAAGTTGTTATTGTCCTGTCCAAGTCACTGTCTTTTGAATGTGACAGAATTTTTACACATCCAGTATGCTACACATACACATGTTGCACTAATGTAAAGGCCAGTAGTGACTAGATTTTAAGAGCATTTAGAATGGCAGGTGGTAAATTCACAGCTGGACCCTTATGGAATATTTTTTAAAGCAAATTCTAGAGCTCATCATTATTGATGGGTTTTATCTGAAAAAAGTTTATAAAAACTGAACAGAAAGAAAACAGATAAATGTTTTTTACGTTTGTTCAAATTTTATTTAAATCATATTAGGTATTATATCAGCTTCCGCATAAATTGGCAAAGCTTTGTGAAATTGAACTCTAAAAGGTTTCCTCTAACAGGAAAACAAGCAGATTTCTTATTAGTCATAGCCAAGTTGTTTAGAGACATATTTTTATTACATAAGCAAGATTCTTCACAGCAGTTAGAAGGGCTGGGTATAACGTGCTGCTAATAAAAATAATTATGGAAATTTATTAGAGGAATATAAATATTACATTCAGAATAACCCTTCTGGTTTCTGAAGTATTAAATAAAAAACCAAACCACAAGCTTTGTGGCTACATTCTGCAACTTATTTATAAATATGTTTACTTTAAAAACATGAAACCCCTTTTTATTCCTTACTAAGAGCATTTACTTTCTTTCTTGACAGGGCCCTCATTCCTTACATATTTATCTTGTTCTGATTTTGAAGAATGCAGAAGGCCACCAATGAGCTCTTATTCCTCTCTCTGGAAAAGGACATTTTGTATCTGCAATATTCTCAGAAAAAAACTTGTAGGTAACTACTCTGTCTCTCTCTCCTTTAGCTCTCTCCTCTCAAACTTCTGTTTATCTTTTCAAACTTTTAAACTAAATTAAAAACATTCCTAATTGCACTGACTTAACAAACGACTACCCTTTCCCATTTAAATTCCATATGTGCCCCTTTACTCCAAGTTTTTTGAAGCCTAGCTAATTCCAGAATTTTTAGTTTGAAATCTTGTGTGTGTGTCCCTTTTTTAAATGACTTAACTTATTTCTCTTATTCTAATTTTGCTTTCAGTTACCTTCAGCACAGCCTCCTCATTTCACCCCAGCTCTCTCCAAGATTCCTTGAGACCACTGTACTTGATGTAGAGTCTCATATCTGCATAATCCCATTCACAAATTCAAATAACACATATAACATCTCTAAGCTTCTACCTCACCAATCTACCTCTTTATTCTAGTTCTCTTCTACCATGTTCAAATTAAAATCTCATTAGCCTCTTCCTCTGTCCTCTTATGAACATTTTGTATTCAACTCAGATATACTATGGTTCCACTGAAGCTCTTCCTTCTGCACTCTCCCTTTCCTCCCCACTCCTCTCAGCCTTTTTTTGAACCTCTTTCATGACTACTGCCTATAGTAATAACCACCTGCAGCTCAGCCATCTCGACTTAAATCACTATACCCATTACACCCTCTGCAAAGTCCTTCACCTTGTTGGCCCACAGATGCCTTTTGCATAGCATTTATAAAATATAGCTTTTATTGTATTTGTGTACAGGGAAAAAGCTCATCCTGCAGTCTGCATGACAGCATTCCTGGTTTTGGCCTAAATAGGTGCAGTTTTACACTGATCAAACCAATTCCAAACGTGGCTACCACTAAAGAAAAGGTTTACCAGCACAGGTAAGCACACTGCAGTATCCCGTTAGCAATGGCTGATACAATATAAATCCTCTGGAACACCTCAGGAAAGCAGCACACTGATGTACAACTTCAAAACATTTCTGTCGCTTTCACTCTGAACACCAGTACAACTAAGTAAAGCCCCAAGGAAGCTCATCTGTACCCCATCAGCGCTTTTCTAAAGCCATTTGCATTACATAAACAAGCTTTCTTCATTTCCACAGCCCTCTTGTCCTATCCCACTCTCTACCTCTAAAATATCAATTTCTACTTCTCAACCCAGGCTGGAAGCCTCCAAAGCTCTTTTAATGGAGAAGACAATTCTACAAGGCGGTCAACCTAAAGTCTTACTCTTCCTGAAACAGACCCTTAACACTGATCTTCCTTTTGCTGTCAGAATCACAACACTGAAGCAGCAGCCCACTGTGCCAGCCAGGATTGTGACACCATCTAACTGCATCATATTTCTCTCTCTGATTCTAGGTTTTTTGCTTTACAGCTATCTTTTCATTCTTTCAAGAGATAGACCTTCCTTTACTTCTGTGTTTATAGATCAATAGTATAGCACGGCCTTATCACTTATGTAATGAATGAACAAAAAATACTCATGTAAATGAATTCGAATTAAAAACCTTACTGCAACTATACCGGTTTTAATCTCAATGAAAGATAGAACTAGTCTGGGAAACAGCTAGAGCATGTCTTGTATTTTAGAGCCACACTTGAAAAAAGAAAACCTTTATTAAAATCTCAGACACACCTGCACCAGAACGAGCTGGGGGACGGCACAAAGGGGCATAATGGGAAGAATTTTTTAAAATCAATATTATTCTGTAGCAAAATGATACTTAAATATTATAATTTAAAAGATTTCTACCTGATAATATACTCAACAGTTAATATTTATGCTCATATGAGAACTTTCTACCCCAAGAATTACTTCATAATATATTTTATATTCCTGTCTCTTGACTATTTAGACATTCAGCATCCATAAACAAATAATAGTTTATCCAGGAGATCAGCTATGTGATACCAAATTTAATGGACCCCTGAGAAATATCCTCCATAATAACAATACTAAAAAAATCTAAAAAAATCAAATTGTGAAAGAACACAAATGTCTCTTAAGGCCTCAGTTTCTTCAAGTGTACAGATAAAAGCAACATTGTGTACTTTTGGTAACTTTGCTGTTTCATAAATACTTCTCATTAAGATACAAGCCTATGTCTAATATCAGTGACAAAGGCATTATTTCAAGCACTATAACTAAAAAGGAACAAAAATAATGCAGAAACTTAAGCCTGTAAAGCACAAATTGATTCATAAGCCATTATCAAAATACTCCTTTATAACGTAGCATCAGTTTTCAGTTGGCAATGCTACCCTTTTATATGTTTAACTATATACAGAGATATAAAACCATGTCTATCTTTAGCCAAACTACTTCGTAAGACAGTCATTTAAAACAGCAAACCTGCAAAGACCTTGCAGCACGCTTACCCCTTCAGCTTATGCTAACTCTGCTGCCCAGTGTTTTCTATACCAAATAGGACACAGCTCTGCTTTCAAAAGGAACCCTTACTGATTCTTTTCACTTTTTCGTGGATTTGCTGCTAGAATTTTTAACTAGGACTTCAAGCCATTTCTCCCCCTTGTCCACACTGGTTTAACTTCTTTATGATGGCAGATAATTGTTTTGGCCTTAGGCAAGGAATGTGCTCTCTGCTTAGGAAGATGGCTGCACAGTATCTTTATAAAGGAGCCAAATGAAGAAAAATGAGATACTTGCAGAACATTACATTTCCTTATCAATTATTGAAGAAAGACTTTTTTATTTTTTGTGGAAAGGATACTAATAAGAGATAAAAATTTAACACTAGGCTATTGGTATTAATGATGGTAAGAGTCACGATGAACAACAATTCAAAATAAACATTATTTAATGAACATAATAGCAAGAGTATGATGGAACTAACACACTACAGGAAACAAGCACGGTTACTCAAAGAATAAAAGAAAACATAAATTAATCCAAGTATTTGAAAAACTGAGGGAAGTCCATCTTCAGTAGAATCTATGTACACTACTGAACAAGAAATATATATTAATAAGTATAATCTGAGATGTTACAGCATGAAAGAAGTTACAACACATAATGTGCATCCATATAATAGTATTAATCATTGACAGAGACAAATTGATTATCAAAGTTCTGTGTATCTGAAATGGCAGGCTCAAAGATTTTTCTACAGACATACTGGATCATTTCCCACTTAGATGTAACCAAGAGAACAGAAGAAGCAGATGCTTAAAACCTTTCACAAATGAAACTGAAGGTGGATTTTTGGAAGGCTGAAGGGTAAAGGTGGGGAGAATCTAATGCCCCCAAATTGTATACTACTTTATTTTGCTTCCTGCTTCTCTTCTTAACATGTTACCAATAATTACCAGATAAGGTGGACTTTTTTTTTTTTTTCCTCTGTGTTGAACCCAGAATGAGGAAGAGAAAATGCTGATCACAAAGCTAACACATAGAAATTCCCAATAGGACTTAAAGGACTAGAAAAGAAACAGAGGCAAAGATAATCAGATACTCTTTTTCAACACTGTAAGCAGTCCTATCAGCACAGCTGTAATTCTTTTTCCTATTTCCCATAAAAGTCTCCACCTTCTACAGACTGCAAATATCATTACAGGAATACTTGGGGGAAATTTCTCCACTGATACTAATGCTTTTAATTCTGTAGTGAAAGCACCAACACCTGAACTTTACAATGGTATTTGAGAACACATACAGCCTTTTTTTCTCTATTTTTATTATTCTGCTGTTTCTCGATACTTTGAGCCCTTAGTCACTAAAGAAATAAAATCAGTTTGAATTCACACATAATCACTGCACTACCATGGATTTTAATTTTTTTTCCCCAGTTTGTTAAAAAGTACTTATAAATAATGATGCTTATGAAAACGTTAAAAATTCACAGCATTGTCAAATGTTTTAAACAGATGAGGCTATTCTTAAATCTCTCACGTGCTTAAAAGCCAGCCCTTTCTGCTGGTATGTCTTCTATGTTTTTAAAGCAGTTGTTTTTAAAATATTTTACAGAGAATAGAATCCAAACTGGTTATTGTTAACACCAGCTCTTCTTCCAACATCCTTTCTGAACCTGTTCCTATAGAGGCAAACTCAAAAATACCACACTGGCATCAGCTGAGGAAGAAAACATGAACTATCCTTTGGAGATTTCTGCTGGCAGCTGCTTCATCTATTTCCCACTAGTGTTAAGAGTACAATATGGCAGCAACAAAACAAACAATCTAAAACATGGCTTTGCTGACATCTCATACTTTATATTCAGTTTGGAAATAAGGATGTTTTGCCAAGGTAATTTGGTTAACAAGTTTCAGACTGATATTTAAGCAAGAATCTCTGTTTCAGCTCTTGAACAAGAGACAGAGATGCACACAATTCATACAGTTCAAAATTCAGGTATCTTCTCAATCACATACATGAGGACTATAATATGACTATTTTAATTAAAAGGAGTTTACAGTTTTCATTCCTTGCTGAATGACTACATGGTAGCTGTAGTATTTAATAAAGGTATGCAATGAAATCCAAGTGGCTGACATATAAACCTCCAGAGGCACTACTAACCTGAGGCGGACAAGCATCTTCTCTTCTGCTTCGGCTGAATGACCTTTTACTTGACCTACAAGCATGAGTATTGCTAGAGAATATCAATGAGATGTGCAAGTAGCCAACTGTCTACTACAGAAGTTACCTGGACAGTGGCTGGTATAGAAGGTAATGTTAACCTCCAAATTTAGCCTTTGTTTTCTGGATATCTGCATTTGTTCTTCCTAAAAATTGTCAGATTTATCCCCTTCTGCCTTCCTTCTCCTCTAACCCAGGCCTTCTTTTGTGAAGTTAGGCTCTTCTGAAAGTACTACACAGAGAAACAAAATATTGATATGGCTGCCTGATTGCCGTGGAATTACTCCACAGAGGAGAATTCTGAATTAACATGCAGCATCATTTTAGCTTTAACATTTTGTGGTTCAGTCACTAGACCTTGCAGTTTATTGAGTCTGTGAACTGCATGTGCTTCTGCCAGAAAATAACCTTCTATTTAAGGCACTTGGGGTTGGGAAAAAAATTATCCTCAAACAGATTTCATTAATTCAGGCAAGAGAAAGTTAATATCCCATGACACAACTGATTTGTTTGTAGGGGTGTTAAATGCATCATTTCCCTAATAAACTAAGCCACTAGAGGAATGTGTAGAAGTTGGTGTTCCTTCCCTCAACTCATAAAAAAGCAGCAGTCTCTACCAGGTGAGCTCTGAGTAAAGTACTGAATAGATCACACACTGATAGGCATTTCTAAGAGAGGCAAATGGGTTTATATACTTGACTTCATAACAGAAAATACTGCATTTGAATTCTTTTGAGTTGTCTTTTCCAGGATCCAGAAACATTTTGCTTTTCCTGTGCCCTCACAAGAAAAAAGCCTATTCTACCACTGCATTACCTGCATTACAGTTTGAGCATCCAGACTTAGAACTCCGAGTCTTTGCATTTCCATGTTTATGGATATCACTTTAGAAATAACGGTTCTTAACTTGTTGATCTTTACAAAGTTCCAACTTAATCACCAAATCAATACTAAAAAGAAAACAAAACCAGCCATCTGAATAGCACAGATATGTATGACATGATGACTTCAGCTTTTAAATGACAGAGTTCTCTGGAAAGGATATAACTGATAACATTTGCAGAAAGGAATACACACTTATTTGCATCAGTACAATGAAAGACATACCCTCTCACCTTCACATACCTCATAATAAAACAGATTATGATACTATTCCATAAAGCCTTCAATCTAAAAAATGTGTCCCATCCTATATGCCACAGATCAACTCACTTCTGAAATATCCTTGCTATCTAAGAGGGGTTTGAAAGCTTGCAAAGATTTCAACCGTTCCCAAACTCCTCCTATTTGTATCTCAAATACTGTGAGAGCTGCCACTGCTCCCCTTCTGTTATTGAAGGTCAAATACATTTGTTGGAAACAAACATAAAACCACCACAAACCAAAAGCCTCCCAGATTATACACTTGCACACTGCTTTCCAAAACTCCTCTCCTTAGTCCTTTCAATTGAAACAGCGCATTCTCACGATGGGAAGATCATGACAGTCCTCTAGAAAGATGAATAAATATAAGATGATAGCTAATATTTTTTACATGTCAAGATATATTTGAAACATTTCATTAAGCAAGACAATTGCCTAATAGATCACCATAAATTTCAACACTGCCACTCAGAAAAATCTCTGGATACATCAGCATGGGAAACATCAAGCTTTCTCTTTTCATCTTTCTTTTTGGGGAAATATGGATGCAAAAACAATCAGCCCTCCTACAGTCTTCTGAAGTCTCTTTTGTCCTCTACTGAGTAAAGAAGCAAACAAGACACCTAGATTTTACTGAACAGCTGAAATACAGATCTAGCTGCCTAGCTAACTCTCACATTTTAAACAAGTATGTTTCACTGCAAATACCAATGAAGACTGAAATCTTCTGCCCTTACATATTCTGAGGTCACCTCTCAAAGGAGTACAGGATAGCTGGTGCTTCACATGGAATTCTTGCATTACGTGTGAGACAGTTATGGTCAGCAATTCACGTTTACCAACATTACCAGACATAACTGGCAGCAGCATAAGATGTCCAACTTTGAATAAGGGAGGCTTTCCCTGTAGTGTGTTAAAACACTCTCTAGAGAGCAGGTCTCGCCCCAATGCTGATACAATGTCCTCATGCACAGCAATTCCGTGACTGCTAAGGCACCATCTAGTACCTCACACTGTGCAGGGGGCATTTTAACCCCATATGATTTTGCTCAAATTTGGGGAAGATCTTTGCATCATACTGGTATTTCTGACAAAATGCATAAAATACTACACAGATATTTCCACTGGTGGGATAGCCTGGTCAGGGAAGTGCCAGCAACTTGGCTGCTCTGTGAACTCCTTTTCTATTTAAAACACTCCCATTTCAATGCCCAAATCATTCACTCTCCCTGTAAGGTTCTTAACTTGCAGCAAGGTTCATAAAATGGTGATAATCTGAGAGAATTACAGCTGTGCTTTCCATTAGGCTCTTGAACCATACACTGATATGGCAGGAATTACTTCACCCAGGCCCATTTCACACCACTTGTAAGCACTCAAGACTATCAGCACAGAGCCACTTCATGTTTGCGGGATGACAAGGATCACAATAAACAGTCTCTTGTGAAATAAAGAAGACCTGACAGGACAACATTTAGCAGCAGTTGCCTAACAGCCAGTTCGCTAGGCCTATGGTGCAGCCAGAACAGCCACAGACACAGCATAACTTCCTAATGAAAGCTAAATTCAGGTTCAGGAGGTTCTAAGATATAGGAGGTGTAAGCATAGTGGAGAATACAGCCATATGAGTTGCTGTTTCAGTCCTCAAACTCGGCAGACCATAGAATGCCACCAAAATGTACAAATGTAATGCTATTCAAGTGAACCAGAAATTTTTACTTGTCATTCTGCAAGGTACTTAACGGAACCAAATGATTTTGCTATCTCATGACTGCAGGGACTGGACAGATGCTTGTATCCACATGCTGAACAAGTATTTTGTTTTAGAAATATGTATTTATACATACTTTATAAATACTAGCTGTGGATTTTGTATCTAATCTTCCTTCAGCAGTATTTGTCTTCCTTTCACCTAGATGACAATCAAAAGAATAAATTTATCAACACTATTGCAAATCAATGCATATTTTGAAAAGGGTGAATGATTTACCTTGAGTCATAACATAGTTGCCCATGAACAGTGTTTGATGGAACTGTATGATCCCCAAGGCAGCAATCCAACTTCTAATACTGCTGTCTTACCAAAGCCGTAAATACTTGTCTGACAGTGTCAGGTTTGACGTTCAACATCATTGTAATTTCTGCCCTAATCCATGAACAGTTTAAAGGATTTGTAGCCCTTTAATATTTCATCTGCTGTAATTACAATTGTTTTAATGTGCAGTGTCTGTTTCTGCAATACAGCAGGGTTCTTGTTCTCTAGAAAAAGGAGAAAACAAAACAAAACAAAAACCAAAAAACCCACACCAGAAAACCTAATGTACTTTAAAGTGCAAATCAAAGCTGCTACATAAATGAAGTAAATACTAATTACAAAACTCAGCTGCTCAAACAGAAGAGGACAATCAAAACTTGCAAAAAGTAGTCCAGCTCCATGATTATTTCAATAACTGTTATTTATCTGACAGACTATTACAACCTCTATACTGTGTAAAAATAATGGCAATTAAACAGGAAGAAACGTGTCACACCAACAAGCTTAACTGAAAGTGAGGAGATGGAAAAATCTAATTAACTTTGCAAACTAGTCTTGCCTTTGTCAATTACCTTAATTGCACTAGTGGAGTACAGGTTATGATCTTCACTAAAATTTGACTCGTGAGAACACGTCTGGAATCACTGAAAGAAAAACAACTTCTGAATGCTTCTTAATTACGGCAACACATAGCAGGAAGCAGCACCACATCTGTTGTGACACAACGCTTCTAAGGTTAAAACATTTTAAATTCACCTGCCTACTCAACTGGTGTAAATATTGGAAAATCAGGATGTCATTAATAATTAGTATTTTAATACAGTAATTCTAAAAGAGGAGTTTGGTATTCGCCAAAGCTTGGGTTCCTTACCTAAGAGTAATCTTATTATTCCCACTGAAACTAAAAACAGCCAGGGAAAAGGTACAAGGAATTTGCCATGCCACTACTGTAGCAGTAGCTGCCTGATTGTGCGCCAGCAAGAAGAGATTAGACCTTTTTGGAAGGACAACTTTATGGCCGCAGCTACAGCTGGTGCTGACAATGGTTAATTTGCTGAGAGGGACTCAGTTTACTCTGTGAAGTAAACACTGACAACATACTCAAATCAAAAAAAGAGGGAGACTCAGGAAAAGAATCTGGAACTGCCCATACACAACCTCTGCACCTATTTCAGAGGCTTGGCAAATATAACTTAGGGATGGGATTTAAGAACTGCAGTCCGATATTGAGAAAAAGATCCCACTGCGCAAGCCAGTTATTTTCGTATCAAATTCAACTCCTGACAATACCTACAGTTTTGTTTCCTAATAATTCCTTGTTACCAATAATCCTTCCTAATAATCAATAAAAGAGAGGCAGCTTTCCATTGATACCTTTATCCTCAAGGACCATGAAAGACTACTTCATTTAAGCCAGCAAATTCAAGCAACTTCTTTCACCTCCATCGTTTTGCAGGGGGTCAACCCTAGCCAGCAGTCAAACACCCTCCCTGCCTCTTGCTCACTCCCCTCTTTTGTGGGATGGGGAGAAAACAGAAGGCAGGAGAGAAGACTCATGGACTGAAATAATGACAGTTTAATAGGGAAAGCAAAAAGATGCATGTGCAAGAAAAGCAAAATTCACTGCTTCCCATTGGTAGGCAGATATCCAGCTACTTTCCAGGAAAACAGGGCCTCAGTGCATGTTAGTGGCTGGCTGGGAAAACAAACAGCGTAACTCCAAATGTCCCCTTTTCTTCCTCCATTCCCAGTGCTCATATGGGTAAGCACATCACCATATGGTTTGGGACACTCCCTTGGTCAGTTGGGGTCAGCTGTTCTGGCTCTGCCCCTTCCAACCTCTTACCCACCCCCAGCCTAAGAGCCTCCGCAGGGCTAGACAAAAGAGGGTTTGAAGTTCTGCAAGCACTGCTAAGTAACATCCAAAACATCATTATCAACACTGGTTCAGCCTCAAATGCAAAGCACAGTGCCAGACTGGCTGCTATGAAGAAAGCTAGCTCTGTCCCAGGCAAACCCAGCTCAAATTTAAGGGAAAATGCAGTCATGACTCTCAAAAAGGCAACATATATATATATGAGTAATCCCAAAAATCAGCTTTAAGACTGCAACTTTTGTGACGCGAACAGCCTGAACCAAGTCATTAAGATAGCTGCGAGACAAAAATATTCTTTAGATCTCTTAATATCTTTTAGACCACTATCACAGCTGGTATGAGCAAAACAAAGTTTTGATAATTCTAATTCCATCAAGAAGATCGAGAACAAGCATGTAAACAATGTAATTCAGGGTAAAAACTGTAAGCAGTTGGAAATATAAGCAATTAAAATGTAAAAATCGTAACTAAACCACTTCAGGTATCGAACAATTTTATAAATTAAGAAGTTGCGCTCATGTGTTCCTCATCCTCACTGTCAAAAGAATACTTTCAGTTTTTGCCAAATGCATGTTTTCATCAAATGTTTCCTCCCCCACTGCAACACTTCCAAGCTAAAAACCAAACTCCACACCCCTTATGTGAAAACTCAGTTCCCTGTAGCTAAAATCAGCCTTGACACCAACACAGTTACAACAGCTTTGTTGCCTTTACATAAAAAAAAGACAATAAAGAATTCAGTTCTGATTATTCCTGTTAAGAACCTCAGCTGAAAATTTTTCTCCTTCTAAGTGTACGAATTTTATCAGCTTGAAGTTTGAGCTATCAGTCACCTGAATTAAGTATTGGACAGGACATCAGAGAGATAAGCTTAAGCCTACCCATATCTCAGATCACATCATATAATCCCATTCATAGGGCTATCACCCATCATCTTTGCTTGTTAAGGATTTCTGCCATTGCTGCTCCTCTTGAGATATACCTGCTTCAACAGCACATTTCAGTTGAAGGCAAACGGAGCCCCTTTCAAATAAACTGTGCTTCATCATGTGGTATGGCCACACTAGGACACATCTTGTGATGACATGACAGCTCCTGCAAACTGATGATGGGACCACTCTTTAGTCACTAATCAGTAGATGTAGGAAAAGGAGATAGTTACCTAACAGCAGAGTGAACATACAGGAGGAAAGGAATCAGGGAAGATAAGTGTGGTGCAGTTCTTGAGAGCTCAAGAAAAAGCAAATAAAGTTTTTGATAAAAAATATACAACAGTTCATTTAATAGTCTATACAAGTTTGAAAGCCCAAGAGTAATGTTTAAGGCTACTGACGTCCCCTAGAGAAAGGAAAATTTTATGGATTAAATACTTTATCCGAAAGAGAAATAGATCAGCTGCCATACCACAACCTTGCAGCCTGAGGCAGAAATACTCAGTATATTAAATTGCTATATAAACAACCCATGTCTGAGAATAAAGTGCCCTAAAAACTAAAGGGAAAAAAAATGCATTGAAAAAAGCAACCTTTTTTTTTCTGAAGTTTGCTGGAATATACTCTGAAACATAGACTATTTGAGGAATCCATTTGGTTTTCAGATACACAAACACAATAATTCAATTTTCTTTAATTAGTGTTTCCTACTTAGCATTTAAGATCAGAACTGGGCTTCCTAAATGTCAGCATTTCTGCAATGCTTTGTACTGTAATATTACTATGCTTATCTCTCTAGTCTTCTCTTTAATTAAACCATACTTTTTGTTTTTAAGATATTGGCACAGCAGTTCCACAAAAAATTAAGCATCTCACACTCTGCTCTGAATTTGTTTCAAACCTCTTGCTTTTCCAAGCTACCTCCAAGACGTAAAGCTTTTAAGATACTTCAATGGGATTACAGCTGGCCTGCTAATTCTGCCATTAAATTAATTCAGAGAAGCTCTCCACTGCAGCTACTTCTGTAACAAATAAGACTCAAGTATAAAAGATGCATTAAAACGTGTCTTGGTCACAATGTAAATGCAGAGAGCATTACAGCTATCTAATCTTAAGATGATGACAGGCAAGTAAGACTGTAGCAAACTGCATACCAGAAAAACCATATGTATTTATTCTTGTCCCCACACAAATAAAAATGCAGCATTTTGCATTTGGATTTACGTACCTAGAGGGGCATCTATTAGAGCATTTTAGACTCCAGCTATATTTTATTTTTTCTTGAGGAACTCAAAGTTCAAGAAGATGAAAGAACAAAATAAATTATAGCTGTTCTACAGAAAGGAAAAACAGGATTGTGTAAATTAAGCCAAGGCAAATGCTCCCCAGTAGGTGGCATAGATGGAAACTGAACTCCCGCACTGTCAAGGTCACTTGCCCCTTTCAACCTTGCCTGTACTGTTGCAGCACATGCATCAGTTAGATAACTTACTTTATTGCAGAATCATAGGCACAACCTTCACATTTTAATAACTCTTTAACAACACTGAAGCATTTCATGAAGGAAGAAGAGCACTAGTAATGAAAAGTCAGGTTGTCTGGGTCACACGTATCCCCAGACAACAAGTCTCAACAGCTATTCACAACATATTTCTTTAAAAGATAAGAAGAGATGAAGTTGTATCATTTTCACTGGAGTAACGGTGCTAGGGTACTGAAGTAGCTAAGTATCATAAGCAATGATGCTGTTCCCTTGCTCCCCTAATACAGAACAGTAGGCTATATGCAGAGAAGAAACATTTCCCCTCCCCCATCATTTAAACTGCATAAACTGTAATTTTAGTAAATCAAGCAAAGAGCTAATCAAGTTTTGATTTGCTAATTACTTCTCAATTTGATTAGAGCTGGCAGCTAATCATCTCTGAAAATGTAAAGTCAATCTTTCACTCATCTGCAAATCAGGACTTTAGCTTAAAGAAACTGGGATACTGTGCGTATCCTCATAATTGTATTTATTTATTAATATGTATATGTCAGTGCTTTTAGTAATAATCCTAATTTTTATTACTGTGGCAGCACTCATTGTGAGTCATTGATAGGAGCTGGCATCTAGTAACATTAACGCTCAGGGGGTATTGTATGCTATATTAAACACATACAATGCCATTTAAAAGTATAGTTCACAAAAGAAAAAAAGTACCCGAAAAGAATGAACAGACTAACACAGAAGTTCAACAACCAACATTTCTACAATAAAGTTGTAGAAGTAGCACAACATCACATGTAGAAAAAAATTCTTTTACCTTATCTAGAATAAACAAGATCAGCAGGAATCAAGAAATTAGACTACATGGTTTCATTTTGTTGTGAAATGGGAAAAAGAATGGAGTTCTGTCTGTTTTGTTTCTGTGAAGAATTCTTGGCATGGAGTATCCACCTGTATTTTTCCTCATCTGAACTGAGGACAAACAGCCTTTTAAAGCCACTAATCCTCTGCTGCTCCTCACTGCCTGGCTGCTGCAGTGTCTTCCTATATTAGTTGTGCTAAAGGACAGATGGAAAGTTAACGCCCTGAAAAATGTATTGTCACAGATATCACAACAGCAGTTTCTAACTAATGTAAAGCTTGAGTATACTTTGGTAGACAAAACTAAAATTAGGCATCCCCCTGCACATTCTCCTGGCTAACCCTTACCTACAGAAGAAAGCAAGGGCAAGATCAGGGTGGGATCATCCTGCTTCTTGGCCATCCTTTACACTGTTTGCATCACCAGTATCACTAAGAATGGAGTGCTGTACTTCATCTAACCAAGCCCACATAAACTGGGCCACTACTGTTTCTCTTTATCTTCCTCAGTATTAAAGGTAAGAAAATTAGTAACTGATGGGCAAGTACGAGGCTCCCTCCAGCCAGTGCAGGAGCCTGACATCTTCCCCATCCAGCATCCAGCCTCCTCCTGGACGCTAGAC